>CM076577.1:935852474-935961545 GCA_034641835.2 Pinus albicaulis | reverse complement strand
GCATACGGAAGGTGTGGGCAGAGTGATGCTAAAGCGTGAAGACAAATGTTCTATTTTAACATACTTGTTATTAATGAGAAATATTTTTGATGTGATTTCTATGGAATGAATTTGTATACTATTGTTGGTTAACTTTTTTTTTTGTTAATGAAATAAATTTATAAATATATGTGTAAAATAATGAAAAGATAAAAATAATTTAAAATATTTTTTATAAAAGGTTGTTGTTGGTTTTTTTTTTAATATAATAAAATAAAATCACATTATTATATAAATAAAAAATAAATTTAAATAAAATAATTTAAATTATTTATCACTCCAAACAATATATATAAAAACTCTAAAGTAATAAATTATTAAAATAATTTTTTGACACTAGTGTTCCTTTCTAGAGTGTTTTCTTCTCCTTTTGTTTTCACTCTGTTTTTGCTTGATATATATTTGAGGTTTGATGTTCACTTATTTTGTGAATTTATAATTATATACTTCAAATATTATTTCTAATGTTGACACAGTTTTAGTCGATTTTTCTTTCTAGGTAGTACTATTTTATTTATTTCTTTATATATATAATTTATTTATTTATCTATGTTATTTTTATTTTTTATTTTTTTTTATATTGAGTTAGTTTTTATTATTTTTATGATTTTATTTTATAGTGGACTGTTTTGTTAGTTTTATTTATTTTTAATTTTTATTATTTAATTTTTATTTTTATTTATTATATTATATTTTATATTTTTATTTTATTTATTTGTTTTTTGACTTAGTCTTTATTTTTATCACCTTAGGATGGGATTTATTTAGTTTTCATTCATTTATTTATTGGTTGTTTTCATTGTTGACCTTTTTTATTATTTAATATCTATTTTTCTATTTATGATAGGCTCTGAGCATTGCTTTTCTCTACATGATATATATGGATAGTCATGAGGCAGTCGTCATTATCTTGATGATGAATTACATTCAGTAGTTCGAAAGGCGTAGGTTTATTTTAATATGATATGGATTACAAAAGTTTACACTCTCTAATAAATTATTATTTATATTAAATATTTTATTAATAAATTACTATTTCACGTTTTACTCATATAATGAAATACTTTAATTTTTAAACACAAAATATAAATATAAAAAATTAGTAAATCAACTTTTTAGATCTGAAATAAAGGATTTTTTTTTCAAACTAATAGGATATTACTTTATTTTGGAGTAGTTTTTAAGTAGCACTTTTTGGCCAACTTTTGGCTGGTGAAAAAATTTGTAGCAAAATCTTAATTGTGTGATTGTGTTTTTTCACTGATTTGTATTGATTTGTGTGAAACTTGTGATTCTCCTTGTCTTAATTCTAAACAAATTGGTCAGAAAATAAATTATAAAAATTTCCAAAAAATCATATTTAAAAATTGTTTTTTTAATTTTATTAAATAATTTACTTATATAAATAAAATACTTTTAAAAATTAAAAAATATAGTAAACTAATAAACCAAACGATTATTTTTTAAGAGGCAATACGTTGGGATTGATGAAACAGGGAAGAGGCAATACGCATAGGGAAGGGGTTGGGCAGAGTGAAGCGGATGCGTGAATGATGACTTTCTTAGGTAGCAACGTTCTTTTCTGGGTAGGCTCACTAGCTAGGCTCACGTGGGGGAGCACCAAATGGAAGTAAGTGGAGATTCAAGCGCTTGATCGATAACCCAAATGAATCGGTTCGTGCTTTGCAAATATTGTCTCCAACAGTGTGCATGGGATATGGAGAAGCTCCTTACATATAAAAAAAAGAAAAAAGAAAGAAAGAAAAAAGGTTGGGATTGATGAAACGTGGAAGGTTTCTTTTTAATGGAGGTGGCAACGTGTGATGTTTCGTGAGTTTGACCTGTGTTAAATAAAAAATATAATATGATTATATAAGAAAAAAGGTTGGGATTGATGAAACGTGGAAGGTTTCTTTTTAATGGAGGTGGCAACGTGTGATGTTTCGTGAGTTTGACCTGTGTTAAATAAAAAATATAATATGATTATATTATAGAATAAACTAATCTGCCATGCATTTGATGAGAGGAACCATCGGGGTTGGTGAGTCGGAGCGAAGATTTGTTCCATATATTCTGGTTACATTTGACTGTCTAGCTCCTTTTTGTGTGAAGGTGCAGGCTTCCATCTATACATAGGATTTCATCATTCTAGCGATCAATATAAACAGTGTAAAATATTAGGGAACGTGTGCTCCGCTTATCTATGATCCATTTAATTACGTCTCTTATAAATTGAGTTTAGAAATTGAGATTAAATGTGAGAGGAATTTTCATTTTTAAAGCAAAGCTAATGAGTGAATTTCTCTCGATTTCACATACGTGAAATATTTGTTATATATCAGTTATCAATTGCCAAGTGTTTATATTTATAAAATAAATATATAATTTAGTTATATTAGTGAAATCATTTAAATGAAGAAGAAATTATTTAGATAGGCATAGATTATATTCAAGAACTATTTAACATTAAACTCTAATTTACTTAAATATATTTAGGTAGATCTAGATTATATTTAGAACTAAGTGAGGGTTTGTTTTAGAGATATATTTCTAAAACATATCAATTACTCTAATTAAATCAATGAAACATGAAACATGGCTGTATGTTTTCATAGTCTCAAACACACATGAATTATATACAATATTTACTATGGTACATTATATTCTTCTTGTACTACTATGGTACTAGCATCCTCTTCTTTCAATTTTTGAATTGTTAAAAGGTAGCTTTGGTGTTATGTGAGAGCTTTGGTTCATACATCTATTCACATTTTTTTTGAATTATTTGAAGATAGCTTTGGTCACATAGGATGGAAAATACATTTGTTCGTTATTTGGATCAAAAACAAATCTTCTTGGTATGCAAGGATCCATACAATTGTGTTCAATCAATTTCTTATAATAAATTACTCAGTAATAAAAAATTCCACTCATTTGATGACATAAAATGAAATTGGAAACATATTCACTCAACCATACCTTTACTCCCTATATTATTTTGCAATTATGTTGTGCATCTATGGTTTAATATAACTCAACCATACCTTTAAGATAGAATCATAGGATGTACCTTAAAAATGTACAATACAACTTTGATAAGGATAAGGATTGCAAAAAACATTATTAAAAAATGATCTGAGGTTGATAAATTGTGTTATGAGGTTAAAAAGGACAAAGAAGACAATCCTAATTGCAGACCCCTCATTATCCTCTCTGGTATTGTCTTTCCTTGAGATATGCGTATTAGAAGTAATAGTGTTTCCGAAAACTCGATGTCCCATAGATGAATTGAATCCTTAATAATGGAGATATATCCATGATCATTAAAGTTGGGTCAATAACATCAAACAAATTACAGCGAAAATTCTATAAAAATGTTATTATGCTTAAGAATCCAATAATTTAGTGGCCATTGGGTGGTTTATTGACATTGCATATGGACATAGAAATTGAGGCTTAGTGTTCAAGCCCAACAAGGAGGTTCATTTCCAAATACTGATTTAAATTTTTTTTAGTGGGTTATTCATACATTAGAGATGATGTTTTGGTTTCATTTTCCACCTAGAGATTGTCAAATATTCACAATTGAATTCCAAAAGTTGTATGAACATGTTCTATAGCATTTATGATGACTGCATCACGTTGAGCTTACTTGAATTACTATTTTATTTGCATTTTTAACCTAATTTTCTAATTCAATCAAACAATTGCAATTATGACCATTGATTCATTATGGGCATATATTGAAAGAAAATCACTAATTGCATTTATTAAAAGTACAATATAATCCAATGGTACCTAGTAGAAGGGACTTCTCTTTTGTTAGTAATGTTAGGGGTTAATCGAAATGCTATTTCAAAAACTACTCCCCCTTAACCATCTCCATAACAAGTGGCACAAGGAACAATCCTAGGAAATTTGAGCAATTTAAAGAATCTTAACATGCTTTATTTTTTTTCCATACACAATTTGGTATTAGAGTGCATATGCAAACTATACTAGCTATGGTTGACATATTAATTACTAAGACCTCTCTAGGACAATCAGAAAGACCGAATAAAAAGCACACAAAACATAAAAAGGCATTATTTTTCCTTTATATAGAATAGGTTAAGGAATCCAACAATATCAAAGTGGCCTATGTTAACAAGAAAACAAACCTAATCTATAAGATAAAGTCTCCAAGTGTTGCACTCTCTGATGCACTCTCCAAGTATGGTTTCCGAGTGTCAAGCACTTCTCATCGTGAGGATCCTTGTTCTCTAATTCAAGCATCCATTCCTTGAATGATCTTACTCAACAAATTCTACTCACTATTATGTTAAATTAGCATGCATACCCAACATTAGAAACTACTTAATTTCCATGGGAATATACATTGAAAATCATATTTGCAAGTATACAATGTGTCGACAACAATGTACTTCATTATACAACAAATGAAGTTACAAGTACGTACCAACCAGCAAATCAAAATTTGGTAAAACATTTCCTTCAAGCTTGACACAAACTAAGACACTTGAAATGCTTCCAAACACTAGTTAGGGTATCCATCATCAATAACAAACCATAACTACCAAATAAGGCCTAGAAAGGCATCACACCAAGCTGCTTGTAGCCACTTCAAAGGATGATCTGGGTCATTGATCTCGCTTGATCATATCCATTGGAACTATCAAGGGTGCAAGTCCATTTTATTCCTCATGCAAGTTGAAGTCAACTGTGGAATGTGGGCCATCAATCTCGCTTAATCGTAACAATCAGATCTTTCAGGGGTGCAAGTCTATTTTATTCCCTATGCAAGTTGCAACACAATGTGGATTATGGGTCATTGATGAAGGGAGAGCACAACTGTTAGATCTATCATCAGTGAAACTCGTCGTAAACCCTCGCACATGTTTCAACGTGATGTAAGATCTAGGTTGTTGGATTAGTGAAAATTGCAACTGTCATATTTGTCAGGTAGATGGCACCCTGTAAACTTGCATCCATGTTCCAGCACGATATAAATCTAGGCTTTCAAATTAGAGAAATCCTAGCCATTAGATTCATCAGGGATAATTTTTCATAAATGCCCGTGCATGTTTTAGTCCAATGGGAATCTAGGCCATCTATCTACCTTGAGATCAACCCTTGGATCTGGAAGGGGGAAAATTCATTGTGGTAGTGAAAAGTGGAAAGTGGACACTGCGTGTTGTTGTGTCCACTCAGTCAATGCCACGTTGAAGGACCCGTGTGAATGATGGGGCCTAATTTGGGACCAACATGCAAAGAAGAAAAACTGCATGTGTGCCAAGTGTTTAGGAGAAGTCATGCAAGCTAGTTCGTGTCTAATGTGAACTGTGAAAACTGAATTACTACAAGAAGTTACCTTTGAATGAAGTATAGTTGCACAAGGGAGGCTCTTATGTCTAAAGAGAGTGAGAAAATGTCATTAAAAGTATATTCGATTGGTGTAGGGTAGCAAAACAATCGAAATGTTTGCCAAAATTTTCAAATCTTCGTTAATTTTTTTATTCATTTGCCTAATCTACAATATAAGGTATTCAATTTAAGTGCTCACTTCCCAAGTTTTACACATGTCAAGAGATAAATCCTCTAGTGATGCACTCTACATTCATGGGCTTGAAGTGTTAAAAACTCCACATGATGAGGATTATTTTTGTAAGAGATGAACTTATAGTGCACCAATGCTCTTACTAAAATTATATGCTCCAATGGGATACAATATTTTCTTGGTCAAATGTCCTTTAGGCCAAAATTCCTTATTTTGTTCTTCAGGTTAATATTAAAGGGGAATGTTGTTGATGGGTTGGCCGTTTTTTATTTTTGTTGCCACGGAAATCTTAAGGTGGATGTTGTTGAGTTGTTGGCTCTGCCTAACATATGATCCTAATGGAGATATGCTAATTGTTGCAAACTTATTACCTTTTGGAGAAATGTTGGTTAAGCTTGACATAGGGTTGCAATGGCCCTTGGATGTCATTCATTAGACACCCTTAGTTTAAGGCTATGGAACACATTAGTGTTAGTGGGCGCCCACTAACACTAATGTGTTCCATAGCCTTAAACTAAGGGTGTCTAATGAATGACATCCAAGGGCCATTGCAACCCTATGTCAAGCTTAACCAACATTTCTCCAAAAGGTAATAAGGTTGCAACTAACACTAATGTGGTCCATAGCCTTAAACTAAGGGTTTATAATGAGTGATATCCAAGAGCCACTGCAACATACAAGATAAATACTCTAATTCAAGTGCTCACTCTCCAAGGTGTGCACATGTGCACTCTCCAAGCATGGGTTCAAAGTGTAAAGCACTTCTCATTGCAAGGATTCATGTTGTCTAAGTCAAGCATTCATTCCTCCAATTATCTTACTCAACAAATTCTACTCACCTTTATACTAAATTGTCCTTTAGGCCAAAATTCCTTATTTGTTGTTCAGGTTATTTTAATTATTCTGTGTAAAATTTAAACAACTGAGTATTTGCATTAAAACGCATTTAGAAAAAACATGAAAAAAACAAGAAAACAAGGAAGATGCTCAAAACAAGGAAAAAAGGAAAATGCCCATGTGACAGGGTTCAATAGTAATAGGCACAGAAATATGCCATTAGCATGATAGTTGGAGGCATATCCAGAGACGATAAATAGGGGGGGGGGATTGTCTATAGTTCAGTTACAAAGGGTCATTGGGCATGGATATACCCAACTAACAATGGAAATGACCTAGTAGGGGAGACAAATCATTTCAGGAAAAGTAGCATTTTGTTGACGAATTGTTTGACATAACTCAAGAAGTGGAGGTGAATAAAATTATCAATTCAATACGAGATCCACAATAATGAAAAGTGTGAAGGATTGTAATATTCCAAAATGGAAAAGATAGGAATATAGAACATTTACAACATTTCAATCTAGGCAATAACCAGAATGTAAGCACAGAACTGTAAAATGCTGGAAAATGCTGGAATATAACATCAAGACATTAAAAAATTAGTAGGAATAGTTGAGCCATATCATTATACATCAACAACGATGAAAGTACACAGTAATCCAAAAGGAATGCACTCAAGCCACAAGATGGCTGAAATACATCAAAGTTACCAAGCACTGGAAACGTTGTGCTGCTACTGCTGTTGCTGTTGGAAACTGCTGCTACTGTGAAGAAAATCTATGTGCGAGAGGTTGCTGGAGTGCTCAGAATGATCCGGGATTTTAACCATGGATTCTACTCGAAAACAGAAAAACCCAGAAATGGTTTGGCAGATTTTAACTTTGGATTTTCGGCCCTTTTTGGGTTGCACACTACACCCCTGCTGGTTGAGTTACGCACTCCCTGAAGAAAACTATAGATATGGGGCTGAAAGAATGATCTATCAACTGCAACAGTACCCAATCAACTCAATACATGAAGCGCTGGTCCCTTCTCTTGATCTGCAAGCTAGAAGCTTGAGATCTAGATCCTCCTTCCTCTGCTCAAGTTGCAGCTGCACAATGCACAACTGCTGGAATGAACTGCGCTGTCAATAGGGCTGAAGCTGTAGCCTACTGCTAGGTGATGAAGTATAGCTCACAACTGATGGAAATGATCTCTCCAAAGTGAGGGAAAGACCCCTCATAGGATTCCAAGCTGAAATACTTGGAACATCTTCTTCCCTTAGATCTGCCTAAATGAACTTCGCAATTCCTGAAGGATCTGTTGCTGCATGGAGGTGTAGAAATGATGGCCTGATGCCAGATGTAGCAATGTTGATCTTGGAAGACTTAAATGAAGCACAAGATGAAAGGGATGATCCCTCCACCGGTTCCTTAGCTAGAATGCTAAGAACTACCTCCTCCTCTCAAACCCTAAGACAAGAATGCGTAATTCCTGAAGTTGTATGTGCTGCAGAGAGGGGCTGGATGTGGCACCAATGCCGGATGATGAGTTGCTGCTCAAACAAACCTTCCCAGAGTAGGCACTCGAAGTCCCCCGTGGGTAAGAGTGGGATTCTCGCTTGGGAACACCCGTGTGCTAAATAGCACAGCAGACTTAGCTAAACAGCTGAAGCGTGCAAAGAATGTCAAACGACAATACAATATCAAATTCCAGACTGATTTGCTTTGCTGCCATCATATATCTTATATGGTTGTGAGTCTTCCCTAGCCTTGGCCCACCTCATAACTGCGCTGCACATGTGGCCACTAGTCTCCATGAAGACTACGCTGTCTCTCCATGATCTTTGCATTTACTTTCCACTCCTCCATCATGTGTGCATTTAATGCACCACTCCCTCCATCACTTCATGATTATTTCTCTATGATCTTACTTTTATTCCTCCATGATCTTACTTTGACTCCTCCACTATCTCCATGATGTTCCTTATTAATGATGCATGATCTCCAGTCCTTCATTAATAAGCTGCTCCACTATTCCATAATGTTGATCTACTGTCTAATTAACCCATATTCACACAACAAAATTGGATTTTATTCATCTATCGGGTTTATGGGTCCCTCCACCCTTTTATTTACTTAACTAAGCAAGAAAATTAAGAACTCTAATATTCCAATTAACTGATGGAAAGTTGGGAATATTACAAGGATTCAATTGTGATTGCAAGCTTAGAATTTGTGGAGATACTGGAAAATTTTATTTACAAAAACACTAAAATTCGTATAGATAGAAAGTTTAAAAAAAAAATCAATGCACGATATGAGCCATGGCCTTTGATCACAGATAATGTAATCCTTTGGATCCATCAGACACCCTTTTTGCATCAATAAACACCAGAAAATTGGAGACCAATTTGTGATATGGTTTGTGTATCTCTCTTGATTATATCCATTGGATTTATTCAAGGTGTAAGTTTGTTTTATCCCTTGCACCAGTTGGATTTCAATGGGCGATATAGACCATTGATATCGCTAAATCAAAGCCATTGGATCTATCGGGGATGCAATTCTATTTTATCCCCTGCGTAAGTTAGATTCTTATGGGTGATCTGGGTCATTGATCTTGCTTGATTGTAGCCATTAGATCTATCATGAGTGCAATTTTGTTTTATCCCTTGTGCAAGATAGAGTTGGATGTGTAATATGGGCCATCGATCTCGCTTTGTCATAGTTGTCAGATCTATCAGGGATGCAAGTCTATTTTATTCCCTGTGCAAGTTGCAGCACGATGTGGATTATGGGTCATTGATGGAGGCAAAGAACAACCATTAGATCTATCATGAGTGAAACTCGTCGTAAACTCTCACGCATGATTTAGTGCGATGTAAGACCTGGGTCATTGGATTAGTGAAAATTGCCACTGTTAGATCTTTTGTGTCGAGCAGATTTCAACCCATAAACATGCATCCATGTTCCAACACGATATATATCTAGGCAATTGAATCGGAGAAATATTGGCCATTATATTCATCGGGGGGTAAGTTTTCATAAATTGTCATGCATGTTTTAGTCCAAAGAATTCATTGACAATAATGTTCCCAAACCCGTTGTAGCAGATGCTCCAAATTTTGATGCTTGGAAAAAGAAGGTTGCAAAGGCGAGGAGGATCTTAATGAAGGGAGTATGATACCACATTGTCTCAAGTATCCATGGAAAAGCGACACCATATGCAATGTGGAAAGCTTTGACTGATCTATTTCAGAGCATCAACGATCATATAAAATTGGCACTGAAGGACAATCTCAGGAAAATCAAAATGGAGAAAGGCGACACTATGCCGAAATATTTAACAAAGTGTGTCCAATATCAGGATGAACTTGGGAGCGTTAGCATTAGTTTCGCGGATGATGACTTGGTGAGCCTTGCTCTTCTAGGACTTCTCAAGAGTTGGCATAGTTATCAGGGCTCTGTCAATGGAAGGGAAAAGTTGCCAGATTGGGAACGACTTTGGTCGAATTTGGTGCTAGAAGAATTTAGGCGGAATACCAGGGATGGTTCTTCATCTAAGCATGATGACGAAGAAGATTGCGCTTTGGCTGCCAAGGGAAAGAAGGGGAAAGGAAAGAAATTTCATTCCAAACATGAGTCCGACAAATATGGCAAGAAGCGCGACATGTCCAAAGTGAAGTGTTTTCATTGTCATGAGCATGGACATTATGCCACTAATTTTCCACAAAAGAAGAAGAACAAGAAGGTTCAATATCTGCAGCTGGTGGGGCTTTGGCCTCGCAATTTGAGCTTGAAATCTCGCTCATTGCATGCATGGTGTCAAGTGCAATGGGATTAGTGTGGTACTTGGATAGTGGTGCATCCTTTCACATGACGGGAGACAAAGAAATTTTCAGTAGCTTGGAGGAGAAGGACCTCCAGATGCATATCAAAATGGGTTATGACGGGTGGTACAGTGCTACCAGGATTGGTACAGTTACCGTTCAGAGACATTCATGTAAACCCTTTCAAATAAAATATGTAATGCATGTACCAGGCTTGAAGAAAAATTTAGTCTTAGTCGCAATGTTGGAGGATAGAGGCTATGATGTTTTTTTCATTGAAGGGAAAGATTTTCTTCGACACAAAACAACAGGACAAGCCAAGAAGATTAGGATTCGTGTGAAGAATCTATATAAACTTGATGTAGATGGCTGGGCAACATTGATGGGTAAGGCACACAAAGTGGTGAGCTGAGATGAGGGTGAGTTATGGCACATGAGATTGGGCCATCTACACACGGAGCCTTGAAGGACATGCAACAGATTTCTATGGTTCTTCCCAAGGGTGCTCTTGCATAGTTAGACACATGCAAGGGATGTACTATGGGGAAGTATGCAAAGGCCACTTTTCATGAGAAGGAAAATCGAGCCTCAAATATCCTTGAGAGAGTTCACACAGACGTTTGTGGACCATTCTCTATTGCTTCGACAAAAAATCATAAGTACTATGTCATATTTGTTGATGACTTTTCTAGAAAGTGCTAGATCTACTTCATGCAAAAGAAAGATCAGACGTCCTCAAAATTTCTTGAGTTCAAAGTACTGGTGGAGAAAGACACAGGGAAGCATATGAAGGCTCTGAGGAGCGACAATGATGGTGAGTACATCTCCAATGAATTCAAGAACTTCTGCAGCAAAGAATGAATTCAGAGAGAGCTGATTGCACCTCATAACCCACGGCAGAATGGGGTCGCAGAAAGAAATAAAAGAACAATTGTGGGTGTAGCATGAGCGATGCTGCATGATAAGGGACTATCATTGCATTTTTGGGCTGAGGCATGCAACACAACGATATTTGTGCAAAACCGTTGTCCTGATCAGATACTTGGCATGAGTACACCAGAAGGGGATTTTACTGGTAAGAAACCTAATGTTTCAAATTTAAAGATTTTTAGCTCATCTTTTTATGTGCATGTGAGCAAAGACGTCAGGAAGAAGCTTGAACGAACAACTGAGATTGGGATATTTGTGAGGTACACTGAAAATCCCCACAACTATCGGGTGTATTTTCCAAATCACATAGTGACTGTTGTGCAACGAGATATAAAATTTGATGAGGAGAAAGACATGCGATTATCCCTTGAGAGGGAGCTAGATTTTCATGCAGAGGAGGAACTCTTGGTTCAAAGAATGAACCTCAAGATGTGGAGCAACCACATGCGGAGGATCATGGAATGGCAGAAAACACTCATGTAGAGCCATCCACTAGAAATGGTAGAAGGCGCACCACAAAAGCTGATAGATTGAGACTTGATGCAACAGACAATGTAGGAGCCCTTACTTCACTAAGCGGAGAAAGTGTATTGTGACATAACCATCTTCCTTTGAGGAAGCAGTGAAAAAACCAATTTGGTTTGATGCTATGGTAGAGGAGTATGAATCCATCGTCAAAAACAGTGCATGGGAGGTTGTCCCAATACCGGTTGGAAAATCAGTGGTTGGATCTATATAGATCTATAAGGTGAAGCAAGCAGCCGATGTGAGTGTGGAGAAGTACAAGGCCAGATTTGTGGGCCAGGGATTCTCACAATTTGAGGGGATCGACTATGAAGATACTTTCACACCAATCGTGAGGTACTCTTCCATTAGATCTATCCTTGCCTCTCAGCGCAGATGGGGTGGTGCATTCATTAGATGGATGTGAAAGTTGTGTTTCTCAATGGAGTCATTGAGGAGGAAGTGTACATAGAGCAGCTAGAAGGTTTCAAGATCTTTGACAGTGAGTCACATGTGTGTCGACTCAAGAGAGCATTGTATGGGCTGAAACAAGCACCTCGTGCTTGGTATACTCAAATTGACAGCTATTTCACCAGATTGGGCTTCATCAAAAGTGAAGCGGATGCAAACCTGTACCAGATTGTGGTAGATGGTAAGATATCTATTATCGTACTTTATTTTGATGATCTAATTTTGACAGGTGATGAGCAACTGATAACTTCATGTAAGGAGGATATTGCAAGGGAGTTTGAAATGAAGGACATGGGAATCCTTCACTATTTCCTTGGTTTGGAAATATGGCAGCAGGATGGTGAAATTTTTGTTTCTCAAGGCAAGCATGCCAAAGAGATATTGGGTAAGTTTCGAATGGAGAGTTGTAAACCCATGGACACTCCTCTTCCAGGAAATTGGAGGAAGGAGGATGCTACTTCAGGAGAAGTAGTGGACGCTACTGTCTACACGCAGCTAGTGGGTTCACTGATGTACTTGGTGAACACCAGACCAAACATTTGCTACGTAGTTAACCAGTTGAGTCAAGGTATGGTTAAGCCAACCAAGCTGTTTTGGAAGGCGAGGAAGCCTATATTGAGATATCTCAGTGGCACTACAGAGTATGGATTATGGTACAAACTGATAGAGGGAGTGAAGCTTCAAGGCTTCACGAATGCAGATTGGGCAGGCAGTCCATTAGACAAAAAGAGCACATTAGGAGGGATCTTCAGCATAGAATCGACAGCAGTTTCTTGGTACAGCAAGAAGCAACGATCTGTGGCACTCAGTTCAGGCGAGGCAGAGTACATGGTAGCAAGTCAAGCTGCATGTGAGGCCATCTGGATGAGAAAGATCCTGGTTGGTTTGTTTGGTTCCCAGATGGATCCGACTGTGATACATTGTGATAACCAAAGTTGCAATAAAATCTGGGTTAATCTAGTATTCCATGATAGGTCCAAGCACATAGACATTCGGTACCACCATCTCAGAGATTGTGTTTAGAGGCACATTATGTTACTTTAGTACATTCCCATGGAAGATCAAGATGTAGATATTCTGACGAAGGCGCTCACCAGGAGAAAATCCGAATGGCAGTTAATCCCTTTCTTGTTGAGAGGGAGTGTTGAAGTCCAACAAGAAATTGCACCACACACACTAGTGTGGGACCAATAGGTCCTAGCAATACATTAGTGTGAAGGCCAAATTAATTAATTAATTAATTTGGTGCAGTGTCTAATTTAATTTTCCCTTAATTAAATTGGACAATAAAATGTAATCTTATATCATGATCACTAGTAATAGTTAACTGAGTGTGATAAACTCAGTTAGCTCATGTATTTCGAGTTGAGGGTGGTTGGTGAGGTATGCTGAGTAATTCTATTAGTTATGGAGTTCGAATTGCAATTGGTGCATTAGTTTAATGCATGTGTAATCAATTAACTCAGTTAGGTGATTTATAGTCAGTTGAACTAGTTGTATCTGTTTGTTGCACTTGTGAGAGATCAAGTGAATTAAATATTATTTAATTCACAATCAGTGATTTGCCATGCAACTGATGATTTACTATTAATAGCTGCATGCATGTCAGTTCCAATGGAGACCCAGTTGAGACAAAGGTTAAAGGGATGTTAACTATCAATTGTGTGATTAGTAGGTTGCCCGTATGCAACCACACATCCATTGGATTGCCCATGATCCTTCCGCAGTTTTTGAAGGCCAAAATTCCTAAAGAACATGGATTTCATTCATCAAGAATTGCGCAAGCAAGACAGGCTGTTTAAGGGCTAAGAATTGGCTAATTGTTGGCCAGTTTTTTTCCAAGACAATGTGAGACAGTTGTGAGAGTGCAAGAGACTCTTGTGAGAAGAGTGCATTGTAATTGTTTCATGATTCCATGGTTAATATACAATAGAAGATAGAGGGGTTTTGAGCAACAATCTTTCCCCGGGAAATGATGTGTTGTGGTTTGATTTGATTATTTATTTGCTTCATGTGATTGGCGATTGTGTTTAATTTCCGTAATTTATTTGTAGAAGGATTGATTTCTTTGCTCTGATACCAAATTGTTGATTAACGGTTGTCATTGATGTCAACCCAAGAAGCACCATGGGCTACCCCAATATTGCATGGGAATTTTGACCTACAAAATTACTATATTCTGGGTCAAGAATGATTTTTATTGTTTCTACTTATCGATATGTTTCCGTTGATATATGGCACGCCACGTAATTCTTCACGGTTTGAGAGATATTCATTTTTGAAGTTTGTAACCCCAGTTAGTGGGCTAAAAATCCATGGGGTTGTGGCATGGGTCATTGAAAAGTAAATAATTAATAATTTTTCAACTCCTAAAATCCCTCCCATGTTCACTTGTTGAAGCCCCTCTCAACCTAAGAATTTATATAAATTGTGATCCTCATATCCTCCTTATGCAGGGATTTCGCTACCTGAAATAGGTCATCGTGGAATTTATAGAATAAACTAATCTGCCATGCATTTGATGAGAGGAACCATCGGGGTTGGTGAGTCGGAGCGAAGATTTGTTCCATATATTCTGGTTACGTTTGACTGTCTAGCTCCTTTTTGTGTGAAGGTGCAGGCTTCCATCTATACATAGGATTTCATCATTCTAGCGATCAATATAAACAGTGTAAAATATTAGGGAACGTGTGCTCCGCTTATCTATGATCCATTTAATTACGTCTCTTATAAATTGAGTTTAGAAATTGAGATTAAATGTGAGAGGAATTTTCATTTTTAAAGCAAAGCTAATGAGTGAATTTCTCTCGATTTCACATACGTGAAATATTTGTTATATATCAGTTATCAATTGCCAAGTGTTTATATTTATAAAATAAATATATAATTTAGTTATATTAGTGAAATCATTTAAATGAAGAAGAAATTATTTAGATAGGCATAGATTATATTCAAGAACTATTTAACATTAAACTCTAATTTACTTAAATATATTTAGGTAGATCTAGATTATATTTAGAACTAAGTGATGGTTTGTTTTGGAGATAAATTTCTAAAATATATAAATTATTCTAATTAAATCAATGAAACATGAAACATGGCTGTATGTTTTCATAGTCTCAAACACACATAAATTATATACAATATTTACTATGGTACATTATATTCTTCTTGTACTATGGTACTAGCATCCTCTTCTTTCAATTTTTGAATTGTTAGAAGGTAGCTTTGGTGTTATGTGAGAGCTTTGGTTCATACATCTATTCACATTTTTTTTGAATTATTTGAAGATAGCTTTTGTCACATAGGATGGAAAATACATTTGTTTGTTATTTGGATCAAAAACAAATCTTCTTAGTATGCAAGGATCCATACAATTGTGTTCAATCAATTTCCTATAATAAATTACTTAGTAATAAAAATTTCCACTCATTTGATGACATAAAATGAAATTGGAAACATATTCACTCAACCATGCCTTTACTCCCTATATTCTTTTGCAATTATGTTGTGCATCTATGGTTTGATATAACTCAACCATACCTTTAAGATAGAATCATAGGATGTACCTTAAAAATGTACAATACAACTTTGATAAGGATAAGGATTGCAAAAAACATTATTAAAAAATGATATGAGGTTGATAAATTGTGTTATGAGGTTAAAAGGACAAAGAAGACAATCCTAATTGCAGACCCCTCATTATCCTCTCTTGTCTTTTCTTGAGATATGCGTATTAGAAGTAATAGTGTTTCCGAAAACTTGATGTCCCATAGATGAGTTGAATCCTTAATAATGGAGATATATCCATGATCATTAAAGTTGGGTCAATAACATCAAACAAATTACAACAAAAATTGTATAAAAATGTTATTATGCTTAAGAATCCAATAATTTAGTGGCCATTGGGAGGTTTATTGACATTGCATATGGACATAGAAATTGAGGCTTAGTGTTCAAGCCCAACAAGGAGGTTCATTTCCAAATATTGATTTAAAATTTTTTTAGTGGGTTATTCATACATTAGAGATGATGTTTTGGTTTCATTTTCCACCTAGAGATTGTCAAATATTCACAATTGAATTCCAAAAGTTGTATGAACATGTTCTATAGCATTTAATGATGACTGCATCACGTTGAGCTTACTTGAATTACTATTTTATTTGCATTTTTAACCTAATTTTCTAATTCAATCAAACAATTGCAATTATGACCATTGATTCATTATGGGCATATATTGAAAGAAAATCACTAATTGCATTTATTAAAAGTACAATATAATCCAATGGTACCTAGTAGAAGGGACTTCTCTTTTGTTAGTAATGTTAGGGGTTAATCGAAATGCTATTTCAAAAACTACTCCCCCTTAACCATCTCCATAACAAGTGGCACATGGAACTATCCTAGGAAATTTGAGCAATTTCAAGAATCTTAACATGCTTTATTTTTTTTCCATACACAATTTGGTATTAGAGTGCATATGCAAACTATGCTAGCTATGGTTGACAAATAAGTACTAAGACCTCTCTAGGACAATCAGAAAGACCGAATAAAAAGCACACAAAACATACAAAGGCATTATTTTTCCTTTATATAGAATAGGTTAAGGAATCCAACAATATCAAAGTGGCCTATGTTAACAAGAAAACAAACCTAATCTATAAGATAAAGTCTCCAAGTGTTGCACTCTCTGATGCACTCTCCAAGTATGGTTTCCAAGTGTCAAGCACTTCTCATCGTGAGGATCCTTGTTCTCTAATTCAAGCATCCATTCCTCGAATAATCTTACTCAACAAATTCTCCTCACTATTATGTTAAATTAGCATGCATACCCAACATTAGAAACTACTTAATTTGCATGGGAATATACTTTGAAAATCATATTTGCAAGTATACAATGTGTCGACAACAATGTACTTCATTATACAACAAATGAAGTTACAAGTACGTACCAACCAGTAAATCAAAATTTGTTAAAACATTTCCTCCAAGCTTGACACAAACTAAGACACTTGAAATGCTTACAAACCCTAGTTAGGGTATCCATCATCAATAACAAACCATAACTACCAAATAAGGCCTAGAAAGGCATCACACCAAGCTGCTCGTAGCCACTTCAAAGGATGATCTGGGTCGTCGATCTCGCTTGATCGTATCCATTGGAACTATCAAGGGTGCAAGTCCATTTTATTCCTCATGCAAGTTGAAGTCAACTGTGGAATGTGGGCCATCAATCTTGCTTAATCGTAACAATCAGATCTTTCAGGGGTGCAAGTCTATTTTATTCCCTATGCAAGTTGTAGCACAATGTGGATTATGGGTCATTGATGAAGGGAGATCACAACTGTTAGATCTATCATCAGTGAAATTCGTCGTAAACCCTCGCGCATGTTTCAACGTGATGTAAGATCTAGGTTGTTGGATTAGTGAAATTTGTAACCGTCATATTTGTCAGGTAGATGGCACCCTGTAAACTTGCATCCATGTTCCAGCATGATATAAATCTAGGCTTTCAAATTAGAGAAATCCTAGCCATTAGATTCATCAGGGGTAATTTTTCATAAATGCCCGTGCATGTTTTAGTCCAATGGGAATCTAGGCCATCTATCTACCTTAAGATCAACCCTTGGATCTAGAAGGGGGGGAAATTCATTGTGGTAGTGAAAAGTGGAAAGTGGACACTGCGTGTTGTTGTGTCCACTCAGTCAATGCCACGTTGAAGGACCCATGTGAATGATGGGGCCTAATTTGGGACCAACATGCAAAGAAGAAAAACTGCATGTGTGCCAAGTGTTTAGGAGAAGTCATGCAAGCTAGTTCGTGTCTAATGTGAACTGTGAAAACTGAATTACTACAAGAAGTTACCTTTGAATGAAGTATAGTTGCACAGGGGAGGCTCTTATGTCTAAAGAGAGTGAGAAAATGTCATTAAAAGTATATTCGATTGGTGTAGGGTAGCAAAACAATCAAAATGTTTGCCAAATTTTTCAAATCTTCATTAATTTTTTGAGTCATTTGCCTAATCTACAATATAAGGTATTCAATTTAAGTGCTCAATTCCCAAGTTGTACACATGTCAAGAGATAAATCCTCTAGTGATGCACTCTACATTCATGGGCTTGAAGTGTTAGAAACTCCACATGATGAGGATTATTTTTGTAAGAGATGAACTTATAGTGCACCAATGCTCTTACTAAAAATATATGCTCCAATGGGATACAATATTTTCTTGGTCAAATGTCCTTTAGGCCAAAATTCCTTATTTTGTTCTTCAGGTTAATATTAAAGGGGAATGTTGTTGATGGGTTGGCCGTTTTTTATTTTTGTTGCCACGGAAATCTTAAGTTGGATGTTGTTGAGTTGTTGGCTCTGCCTAACATATGATCCTAATGGAGATATGCTAATTGTTGCAAACTTATTACCTTTTGGAGAGATGTTGGTTAAGCTTGACATAAGGTTGCAATGGCCCTTGGAAGTCATTCATTAGACACCCTTAGTTTAAGGATATGGAACACATTAGTGTTAGTGGGCGCCCACTAACACTAATGTGTTCCATATCCTTAAACTAAGGGTGTCTAATGAATGACTTCCAAGGGCCATTGAAGCCCTATGTCAAGCTTAACCAACATTTCTCCAAAAGGTAATAAGGTTGCAACTAACACTAATGTGGTCCATAGCCTTAAACTAAGGGTTTATAATGAGTGATATCCAAGAGCCACTGCAACATACAAGATAAATACTCTAATTCAAGTGCTCACTCTCCAAGGTGTGCACAGGTGCACTCTCCAAGCATGGGTTCGAAGTGTAAAGCACTTCTCATTGCAAGGATTCGTGTTGTCTAAGTCAAGCATCCATTCCTCCGATGATCTTACTCAACAAATTCTACTCACCTTTATAATAAATTAGCATATATACCAAACATTAAAAACTACTTAATTGTACTTTAGGCCAAAATTCCTTATTTGTTGTTCAGGTTAATCTTAAAGGGGAATGTTGTTGATGGGTTGGCCGTTTTTTATTTTTGTTGCCAAGGAAATATTAAGGTGGATGTTGTTGAGTTGTTGGCTCCGCCTAACATATGATCGTAATGGAGATATGCTAATTGTTGCAACCTTATTACCTTTTGGAGAAATGTTGGTTAACCTTGACATAGGGCTACAATGGCTCTTGGATGCCATTCATTAGACACCCTTAGTTTAAGGCTATGGAACACATTAGTGTTAGTGGTGCCCACTAACACTAATGTGTTCCATAGCCTTAAACTAAGGGTGTCTAATGAATGGCATCCAAGAGCCATTGCAGCCCTATGTCAAGTTTAACACTAATGTGTTCCATAGCCTTAAATTAAGGGTGTCTAATGAATGGCATCCAAGAGCCATTGTAGCCCTATGTCAAGGTTAACCAACATTTCTCCAAAAGGTAATAAGGTTGCAACTAACACTAATGTGGTCCATAGCGTTAAACTGAGGGTTTATAATGAGTGATATCCAAGGGCCATTGCAACATACAAGATAAATACTCTAATTCAAGTGCTCACTCTCCAAGGTGTGCGCATGTGCACTCTCCAAGCATGGGTTCCAAGTGTAATTCACTTCTC
Source organism: Pinus albicaulis (assembly GCA_034641835.2). Taxonomy (NCBI): domain Eukaryota; kingdom Viridiplantae; phylum Streptophyta; class Pinopsida; order Pinales; family Pinaceae; genus Pinus; species Pinus albicaulis. The sequence continues at coordinate 935,941,793 of CM076577.1, read as the reverse complement.
ATTGCAAGGATCCTTGTTGTCTAAGTCAAGCATCCAATCCTCCAATGATCTTACTCAACAAATTCTACTCACTTTTATATTAAATTAACATATATCCAAACATTAAAAACTACTTAATTTCCATTGGAATATACTCTAAAAATAAGATCTACAATTATACAATGTGTGGATAGCAAGGTACTTCATTATACAAAAAATGAAGTTACAAGTACATACCAACCGAATTATCAAAAGTTTCCACAACATGTCCATCAAGCTTGACATAGAATAGGACACTTGGAATGCTTCCAAAGCCTAGCTAGGGTATCCACCATCAATAACAAACCATAACTAGAAAATATGGCCTAGCAAGGCATCACACCAAGTTACCTATAACCATTTCAACGGGTCCTTGTTGTCTAATGTTTCCAAAGCCTAGCTAGGGCATCCACCATCAACAAAAAACCATAAATTGAAAGCATGGCATATAAAGGCATTACACCAAGATACTCCCAGCTTCCTCATGGGCGAGCAACAAGCTAACACAAACACCAACAATTCCACCCTTGATTTCACACTTGCAACATAAATATCCTCTAGGAAATTCTCATAGCTTGCATCACAAAACCTTTCCAACGATAGAGCTTCAAGCCTCAAAATATCTCAAAATAAAGTACCCTAGATCGTAGTTCCTTCTTAGGAAAGGAAATTGAGCCCTGGAAAATCATTCCTTCCTTAGGTTTTGGATCTCACAAACCCTATCCCATTCTACATTTGCATCGATACAAGTACGAAGACCCTGATATAGGCTCATAAAAAAAATACAGTGATCTAATGCCTACTATTTTCAATTTACTAGGCCTGCAAGCAAAGCCCCAAGCCAGACTCTAGGAATTCTTCACTCCTCTAGCACACATGTGTTGATATAGGGCTCATCAACAGAAACCCTAGGCATAAAAACCTAGCACATGATGTCTTCCCTATGCTTTACCTCTCACAAACCCTATCCCCTTACATCCTTGCATTAACATGATTATGAAGACACTAGGTTAGGTTCATCAACAAAATACAATGATGTAATGATTGCGCTTTTCAATTTACAAGGCCTCCAATCAAATCATCACTCGATGCTTTAGTCATTCTTCTCTCTTCCAACCCTCGTGTATAACTTTAAGGTGTACATTTCTCAAACCCCAATCATTTTTGCATCGCACATGTATAAGGTCTCCAAGACAAATCATGGAGCTAGCCTTCTAGGGCTCTTGCCCATCCTAGGGATTGCATATAACAAAGCTTGGGTGTCCTTGTTTTGCATTCATAAGGACTAAGGTCTATCCAAGACAATTAGAAATATAGAATAAAATGTTAACCTTACATAAAAATGCACTGTCCTCACTTTATATAGAGTAAGGAGATGGAAGCCAACATAGAAAATTGGAGTATGTCCTTATGAAAACTAAACTAATATACAAGATAATGAATCCAAATGTTAGCGAAATCCAAATGTTTCCAAAGCCTAGTTAGGGCATCCACCATAAACAATAAAGAATTACAAGCAAAGCATCAAACCAAGCAACTTGTAGCCACTTCAAAGGGTGAGAAATAAACTAGCACTTGATTTCCTACTTACATCATATGATTCCTCTAGGATATTTTCTAAGCATAAACCAAACAAGCTCTACAAACTTAGTGCTCCAGGTATTCGATAAGGATTTTTTGCCACAAATCCGAGCTCCTTCTCACCCAAGGACATCAAACCTTAGCACATAATGCCTTCTTTAGGTTTTAACTGTAAGAAGTCCTAGACCCGTCCACCCTTGCATCGACACAATTATAAAATTTAATACCCCTACTTGAACCCTGTAGTGTAAATACCATGTACATGCGAAACTTAGGACGGTGATCCAGAACATATTAATTATGATTGTGAGTCGAGACTTACTTTTTGGGGCAGTGCACCTGTGTGTATGTCTGTATATGTTTTGGAGACAATGTGCTCATGTGCATATGATTTTATATGCTACGAGGCTATAAAAATTGATGTTGTAAATGTGTTTAACTTGTGCATATAATAAACACATAATTATTGTTTATCGAATTTGACGAAAAGAGTATGGGAAGGTAAGACTCCATGGGATTATAAAAGGGGCTGATATGATTCCATAGTCATTAAAAAGAGTAGATGAATATAACCAAAGTCAATTAAGTGACTTTAGATGGTTCCAAGTGTGATAAAAAGGGCATGCACATAAAAGAAATATGTGGGAACTGTGAAAGGTCAGCCAGTTAGCCAGGGAGTCATTTTGCAGGGTTGGATACCTGAGATGCTAGTAGGAACTCCTAGAGCCCCAATGCTTATAAAAATCGTGTTCGGCCGAGTTGGGAACATTGGAGGTGGTGGCATAGTCGAGGGATTCTTGGTGTAGGGAAGGGTGTGCACTTCTTAGGTGCAGGATGATGGGGTATGTGAGATTTGAGGTTGGAGGCTTCTAGAGTTTGATATGAGGGCCCGAAGCATACCTAGAGAGGTCAAAGAGGAGCTAGAACTACCGTAGCCACATGACTATGAGAAAATATGTGTTCGGATAAGTAAGATGCCCTATAGGTGGTGGCATAGCTTGAGGGATACAAGTGCGAAGAAGGGTCTGCACTGCGTGGGTGCATACTTATGGGGGACATCAAATTATATGTTGGAGGTTGCAAGGGTTTCGTACTTTGGTCGGTTGATGGTACTAGATATGTACCCGTATTTGTCTAAGTTGTTACCCCATGGAGTTGAAGCCCCAACTTAGGGGTGCCCCACTATTGAGAGAAAATGAACAATGTGGTCTATGGTTGGGAGGAACTTCAAAGGTATGCATCGAGTCAGAAGCTTAACATATAAGTTCTATTGTAACTTTCATTTAATTTATGTTGAAATTTGTTATGTACCCTTTTCTCTTCTACATGTGTGTTTTAATTATTATGTATGCATTTGAATTATTCTGTGTAAAATTTAAACAACTGAGTATTTGCATTAAAATGCATTTAGAAAAAACATGAAAAAAAAAGAAAACAAGGAAGATGCTCAAAACAAGGAAAAAAGGAAAATGCCCATGTGACAGGGTTCAATAGTAGTAGGCACAGAAATATGCCATTAGCATGATAGTTGGAGGCATATCCAGAGACGATAAATAAAGGGGGGGGGGGGGTGGAATTGTCTATAGTTCAGTTACAAAGGGTCACTGTGCATGGATATACCCAACTAACAATGGAAATGACCCAGTAGGGGAGACAAATAATTTCAGGAAAAGTAGCAGTTTGTTGACGAATTGTTTGACATAACTCAAGAAGTGGAGGCGAATAAAATTATCAATTCAATATGAGATCCACAATAATGAAAAGTGTGAAGGATTGTAATATTCCAAAATGGAAAAGACAGGAATATAGAACATTTACAACATTTCAATCTAGGCAATAACCAGAATGTAAGCACAAAATTGTAAAATGTTGGAATATAACATCAAGACATTAAAACATTAGTAGGAATAGTTGAGCCATATCATTATACATCAACAACGATGAAAGTACATAGTGATCCAAAGGAATGCACTCAAGCCACAAGATGGCTGAAATACATCAAAGAAACCAAGCACTGGAAATGTTGTGCTGCTACTGCTGTTGCTGCTGGAAACTATTGCTACTGTGAAGAAGATCCATGTGCGAGAGGTTGCTGGAGTGCTTAGAATGATCCGGGATTTTAACCACGGATTCTACTCGAAAACCCAGAAAAAACCAGAAATGGTTTGGCCAGATTTTAACTTTGGATTTTCGGCCCTTTTTGGGTTGCACACTGCACCCCTGCTGGTTGAGTTACGCACTCCCTGAAGAAAACTGCTGATATGGGGTTGAAAGAATGATCTATCAACTGCAACAGTACCCAATCAACTCAATACATGAAGGGCTAGTCCCTTCTCTTGATCTGCAAGCTAGAAGCTTGAGATCTAGATCCTCCTTCCTCTGCTCAAGTTACAGCTGCACAATGCACAACTGCTGGAATGAACTGCGATGTCAATAGGGCTGAAGCTGCAGCCTACTACTAGGTGATGAAGTATAGCTCACAACTGATGGAAATGATCTCTCCAAAGTGAGGGAAAGACCCCTCATAGGATTCCAAGCTAAAATACTTGGAACTTCCTTCTTCCCTTAGATCTGCCTAAATGAACTTCGCAATTCTTGAAGGATCTGTTGCTGCATGGAGGTGTAGAAATGATGGCCTGATGCCAGATGTAGCAATGTTGATCTTGGAAGACTGAAATGAAGCACAAGATGAAAGGGATGATCCCTCCACCGGTTCCTTAGCTAGAATGCTAAGAACTACCTCCTCCTCTCAAACCCTAAGACATGAATGCGTAATTCCTGAAGCTGTATGTGCTGCAGAGAGGGGCCGAATGTGGCACCAATGCCGAATGATGAGTTGCTGCTCAAACAAACCTTCCCAGAGTAGGCACTCGAAGTCCCCCGTGGGTAAGGGTGGGATTCTCGCTCGGGAACACCCGTGTGCTAAACAGCGCAGCAGACTTAGCTAAACAGCTGAAGCATGCAAAGAATGTCAAACGACAATACAATATCAAATTCCAGACTTATTTTCTTTGCTGCCATCATATACCTTATATGGTTGTGAGCCTTCCCTAGCCTTGGCCCACCTCATAACTGCGCTGCACATGTGGCCACTAGTCTCCATGAAGACTACGCTGTCTCTCCATGATCTCCATGATCTCTGCATTTAATTTCCACTCCTCCATCATGTGTGCATTTAATGCACCACTCCCTCCATCACTTCATCATTATTTCTCTATGATCTTACTTTTATTCCTCCATGATCTTACTTTGACTCCTCCACTATCTCCATGATCTTCCTTATTAATGCTGCATGATCTCCAGTCCTTCATTAATAAGCTGCTCCACTATTCGATAATGTTGATCTATTGTCTAATTAACCCACATTCACACAACAAAAGTGTTTTTTATTCATCTATCGAGTTTATGGGTTCCTCCACCCTTTTATTTACTTAACTAAGCAAGAAAATTAAGAACTCTAATATTCCAATTAACTGATGGAAAGTTGGGAATATTACAAGGATTCAATTGTGATTGCAAGCTTAGAATTTGTGGAGATACTGGAAAATTTTATTTACAAAAACACAAAAATTCGCATAGATAGAAAGTTTAAAAAAAAAATCAGTGCACGATATGAGCCATGGCCTTTGATTACAGATAATGTAATCCTTTGGATCCATCAGACACCCTTTTTGCATCAATAAACACCAGAAAATTGGAGACCAATTTGTGATGTGGTCTGTGTATCTCTCTTGATTATATCCATTGGATTTATTCTAGGTGTAAGTTTGTTTGATCCCTTGCACCAGTTGGATTTCAATGGGCGATCTAGACCATTGATATCGCTAAATCAAAGCCATTGGATCTATTGGGGATGCAATTCTATTTTATCCCCTACGTAAGTTAGATTCTTATGGGTGATCTGGGTCATTGATCTTGCTTGATTGTAGCCATTAGATCTATCATGAGTGCAATTTTGTTTTATCCCTTGTGCAAGATAGAGTTGGATGTGTAATATGGGCCATCGATCTCGCTTTATCATAGTTGTCAGATCTATCAGGGATGCAAGTCTATTTTATTCCCTGTGCAAGTTCTAGCACGATGTGGATTATGGGTCATTGATGGAGGCAAAGAACAACCATTAGATATATCATGAGTGAAACTCACCGTAAACTCTCATGCATGATTTAGTGCGATGTAAGACCTGGGTCGTTGGATTAGTGAAAATTGCCACTGTTAGATCTTTCGTGTTGGGCAGATTTCAACCCATAAACATGCATCCATGTTCCAACACGATATATATCTACGCAATTGAATCGGAGAAATCTTGGCCATTATATTCATCGGGGGGTAAGTTTTCATAAATTCTTGTGCATGTTTTAGTCCAATAGGATTCTAGGTCGTTGATCTACTTAAAGATCAACCCTTGGAATTGGAATTGGAAGTGGACCCAGTGTGTTGTTGTGTCCACTGAATCAATTCCACATGGAAGGACCTGCGTGAATAACGGGGCCTAAGTGGGGACAAACATGCAAAGAGGAAAGACTGCATGTGTACCAGGTGTATAGGGGAAGTCTTGCAAGAATTTTCGTGTCCAACGTGAACTAAGAAAAATGAATTAGTACAAGAGGTTACCTTTGAATGACACAGAGGTGCACAAGGGAGGCTTGTATGTCTGAAGACAATTGAAATGTTTACCAATTTTTCTGAATTTTCATTAGTTTTCATTTTCCTAATATACAAGATAAGGTATCTAATTTAAGCGTTCACTTTCCAAGTGATATGCTTTACATTGATGGGCTTGAATTGTTAGACACTCCACATGATGAGGATTCTTGTTGTTCGAGATGAACTTGTAGTGCACCAATGCTCATACTCAACTTATATGCTCTAATGGGATATAATATTTACTTCGTCAAATATCCTTTAGGCCAAAGTTCCTTATTTGGTTCCCCAATTAATGTTAAAGGGGAATGTTGTTGATCTGTTGGCCATTTTTTATTTTTGTTGCCAAAGAAATCTTAAGGTGGATGTTGTTGAGTTGTTGGCTCCACCTAACATTTGATCCTATTGGAGATATGCTAATTGTTGCCACTTGATTATATTTTGGAGAAGCTTGACATAGGGCTGAAATGGCCCTTCGATGTAATTCATTAGACACCCTCAGTTTAAGGCTATGGACCAAATTAGTGTTACTGGGTACCCAGTAACACTAATGTGGTCCATAGCCTTAAACTGAGGGTGTCTAATGAATTACATCCAAGGGCCCTTGCAACATACAAGATAAATAATCTAATTCAAATGCTCACTCTCCAAATAAAGTATGTATAGATATCAAGAGATCAATCCTCAAGTGTTGCACTCTCTAAGCATGGGTTCTAATTGTGAAGTTCTTCTCATCGCAAGGATTGTTGTTGTCTAAGTCAAGCATCCAATCCTTCAATGATCTTATTCAACAAATTCTTCTCACTATTATATTAAATTAACATATTTACCCAACATTAGAAACTACATAATTTCCATGGGAATATACTCTAAAAATCATTTCTACAAGTATACAATGTTTGAACAGCAAGGTACTTCATTATACAACGAATGAAGTTACAAGTACATACCAATCGGCTTATCAAAAGTTGGCACAACTTGTCCAACAAGGTTGACATAGACTAAAACTCTTGGAATGTTTCCAAACCCTAACGATGGGAAAATTTGGTAACAAAAACACTAAAATTCGCAGAGGCAGAAAATTCCAAAGAAATGAGTATTATTGAAATAAAATTAATAAATAAACATATGATGACATCAACGATGAGGTGGCAGTTCCATGTTACAGTGCTAGGTGGTGACTGAGTTGGTAGGGGTGGAGGTCAAGTGGTAGGTCTTGGTGTGATTGGGCGCCATCGGGTGGATGTAATGCGTTAAAATTTTGTGCCTTACAATCCACAATCCATACATTATCCTTTAATCGTAGATAATGCGATCTATTGGACCCATCAGACGCCCTTTGCATCAATTAAGGACCGGAAAGTTAGAACCCAATGTGTGATGTGGGGCATTGATCTTGATTGATTATAGCCATTGGATCTATTTGGGATGTAATTCCTTTTTATACCCCATGCAATATGGAGTTCAATGGGCAATCTGGGTCGTTGGTCTCGCTCGATCATAGCCATTGGATCTATTAGGGTGCAAGTTTGTTTTATCCCCCACGCAAGTTAGATTACGATGGGCAATATGGGTTGTTGATCTTGCCATCCAACCTCAACATGCGGGTGTTGCACCCTATGCAACTCCAATTGTCTCATCTCGCTATCCAGGTCAACACATGAGATATGACTAGGTGGCTCTGTCTCTCTCCCTCCAATGGGAAGAGGTGACCCAACAATGATGCTAGTCCCGTCTATGTGTGCCTGAAGGGGGCTGCTCTAACACTCTAATGTGCACTCTAGTTCCTCGTTCTGCAACAAAATAGCCCCTCGTACTGATGTGGCCTTACCTTTCAAAGCTAGAAGGTCGGCCTGAAGCTGATGACACTGCAGTGTGTGACCATCATCCAATACCTCTATATCTCCTAGCGCCTCATCTAAGGTGGATACATCTCCTGGCACCTCACCCATTTGCCGCGTGCTACTACCACCCAAAGCCTCATACACTACCCCGGTCATCACCTCAATATGGATGGCACTACTGGGGTAGGCTCTACTCTCTCTACTAGGATGTTAACTGACATGGTCAAGGAAGTCTCGGACACGGGTGACCGCTGCGTCATACTGGGTGTATCCACATGCTCCCCATGATCTTATGTGCCCTCATCCTCCAAGTGCGAGGTAGCCATTCTGATGGCTTCCCCCTTTATTACTTGGTTAAGTTGGAAAAAGGTATCCAACTTTTCCACCTGATCATGAGCTGTGCACTCGGTGGAGCCATCATACTTGGGAAAAGGTATCCTCCCAATGGTACGCTGCAACTCTGAGTTTTGCGTGCTAGACCCCTCACTGTTCCTTCCTTTTTCATCCTACCTAAGCCAGCAGTAATCTTTGAAGGACAAGGATGCTTTGAAGTTTTCCCCCATGGAATGTCATTCTCGAAAATAATCTCCCATGGGTATATGATCATGCCACCTACCTTGCTCACTTGGCATTGACGGTAGAAATGTAGGCATCGTAGTCCTGATTGGCCTACTGAAGGCTGGCGAGTGAGGAGATGGTAAAGGGTGGTCACATTGTTTTGAGACCCCTGAAGTCTCCCCAAATAGGAACTCATGATGGATGCTCTTATCCCTATTCTATTTGATCTAGGTGGATATTGGTGGCCACCCACCTATTCCATTTGGACCCGCACCATCAATTCTTGTAACTTTTCACTTTCAACACAACTTACTATTTTTAGCAGGTTGTCAGTTCCTGAACTTTTGGAGCCGTTTGGAGGCCCTAATGAGCCACATGGATATTGGTGGCCACCCACCTATTCCATTTGGACCCACACCATCAGTTCTTTGATTTTTTCAGTTTCGGCACAACTTACTATTTTTAGCAGTTTTTCGGGTCCTGAACTTCCGGAGCCATTTTGAGGCCCTAAACGACGTTTTTTGGGAAAATTGGGAGCAACATCGGTCCACGGACCCATGTTGCTCACATCAAAAGTTATACTCAGATAGATCTTTCTAACGAGGTATGATGTGCGTCAAACGGAGATCGGATGCCAAAGTTACGTCCCTAGGAAGTTGAAACACCAATTTACCCAAACGGGGCCCATAGTTTTGGCACTTCATCTCCTACAGTTAGGTTTTTGGATGTTTAGGGTTTTGCATTGTTTCTCAACAATAAATAGGCCTTCGAGCCTCATTGTAACATAGTTCAGAGGCATGTAGCCCCCACATCTCTTCACAGAGATAAGCTACCATCGCCCTAGCTAGTTTATTTCCATTCTGTCTGTAAACATTTTTTAGTTATTTGATATTAATTAAATGAAGTATTATTTCCGTTGCATCTTTGTGTCTCTGTCTATTTCAGTATTTTATTGCGTTCCTGCATAAATCCAGATTAGTGGTATTAGAGCAGTCTGCTCTTTCTTTGTTTTCTTTGCATGTCCCCAATGAGGTCAGGGTATAAGGAGTTAGGGCTCGATCTGGTTGAACCCTTGAAAGATCAGCCTCGCAAACCCCGACGACCTCCCATGGCAGAAGAAAAGAAAGATGAGGGAGCAGGAGATCCTATCAAAATATTGCTCGAGAAGGCCCTTGAGAAACAAAGAAATGGGATGATGGATAACTTTGCTCAGATCCTTCAACGGCTGCCCACCTACGGTGCATATGCATCCAACAACCACTCTGGAGGCACCACTCCCTTCAAGGTACAGGTAAATTTTGACATTCTTGTATTTGAAGGCTAGATAGATGCAGACGCCGTAGATAGATGGTTGAATTTGCTAGAAGGGTCTTTCTCAGTCCATGATTTCTCCGACCAAGAGCATATTATTTTTTCACTTCTCAAAGCTGCCCCTCTTATCAAAGATTGGTGGGAAACCTACTGTGAGCAAAAGGACGAGGGGGAACCCTCTCTATTCTCGGTCGCACCCACTTGGAATTCGTTCTGAGACGGCATCAAGGAACAATATTACCTCGTGGGGAGCTATGAGGACAAGTACATCCAATGGACCAAGCTGCGGCAGCAAAGGGATCAATATGTGCATGAAGTGACGAATCTGTTCCATACCCTGCGCACAAAGTTGGGTATTAAAGATTCAGAGAGATATTTGGTGCTCAAGTACCGCAGTTGTCTACATAGACACATTCAGGAGGAAATGGAGTTCCTTGACATTACCTCGCTTGGTATGTCATATCACTATGTTGCCAAGATTGAGCAGAAGAAGAGAGATTTTGGATCTACGAATCTGAAGCCAGGGAAAGGCGCCCCCGAACCACAGAACAAGGGGCAGAGCCAAAGGGGGAAAGCTCAGAACACCACCACAAATCCAAAGAAGGACATGGGGAAGTGGTGTGAATTCCATAACAGCCCCACTCACAGCACAACAGAGTGTCGGGCCAAACAGTCGCTGGTGGCCGAACTGAAGGAAGCTGAATCAGAAGCATGTTCTGATCCTGAGCCAGAACTAGACTAGGGAGATGAAAAAGGGAAGCATATCATTGATGTGGACCCCAGTGCTATTGTTTCCACCACCAAGATCCAGAGGGAGGATCCCGAGGATCCAGAGGAGGGGAAGCGCCTCTTCCATTCGCATATGTGGGTGAAGAGTTCTCCATTGCAATTTCTTGTTGATAGCGGAAGCCAAAAGAATCTCATTTCAGCAGAGGTCGTGAAGCGGCTCGGCCTACCGACCATAGCATACCCGCAGCCATATACCATCGGGTGGCTTCACCCAGGGAGAGATTTTCACGTCCACCAACAGTGCCGCCTTCCGTACAACATCAAGCCATTCACTGATGAGGTATTGTGTGATGTTGCTCCTCTTGATGTAGCTAATGTATTATTGGGCCAACCATACTTATGGAGGCAACATGCTGTGTATGAATCTAGGCCTTGTGCTGTCATTATTACTTTGGGAAACAACTTGTACAGGATACCGAAGGTAATACCGCCTCCTGCTATCTCTTTGACTACTGCAAAACAACGCCGTAAGATTGTTTCCCAAACAAGGAAATTTATTTGCATTACCATTCACCCACAAGGAAAGAAGAGTATTGTGGCCGCCGCCTCGAAACAGGGCTCCCCTGCACGGTTGTAGCAGATGGACAAAGTCATAGAGGAATACGAGGACATTTTCTCCTCACTCATAGAGGTTCCTCTACACTGTCAGAACAAGCAATCCATTGATCTGACTGCCGACGCATCGCCACCTGATGTTGCCATACCTCATACGACTACACAAACAGATTCTACACATGTACTGTCTCACGCTGATAAAGACACCAAATTTACTAAACGCATCGAGCATGTCTCCCCGCAGGTCCATGACATCTTCGACAAATCTAATACCCAGTTCAACAGAATTTGCCTCATCTCATGGAGGATCTCAACACAATGGGGACCATTGCTTCCTAAGGAGGGAGGAATGAACCAGGTGGATATCGGTGGCCACCCACCTATTCCATTTGGATATGCACCATCAATTATTGCAGCTTTTCACTTTCAGCACAACTTACTATTTTTAGCAGGTTGTCGGTTCCTGAACTTTCAGAGCTGTTTGGAGGCCCTAATGAGCCACGTGGATATTGGTGGCCAACAACCTATTCCATTTGGACCCACACCATCAGTTCTTTCAGTTTTTCAGTTTCGGCACAACTTACTATTTTTAGCAGTTTTTCAAGTCCTGAACTTCCAGAGCTGTTTTGAGGCCCTAAACAATGTTTTTTGGGAAGACCGGGAGCAACATCGGTCCATGGAACATCAGTCCAACATCGGTCCATGGAACATTAGTCCAACATCAGTCCATGGACCGATGTTGCTCACACCAAAAGTTATACTCGGATAGATCTTTCTAACGAGGTATGATGCACGTCAAACAGAGATTATATGCCAAAGTTACGTCCCTTGGAAGTTGAAATACCAATTTACCCAAACGGGGCCCATAGTTTTGGCGATTTATCTCCTACGGTTAGGTTTTTGGATGTTTAGGGTTTTGCATTGTTTCTCAACAATACATAGGCCTTCAAGCCTCATTGTAACATAGTTCATAGGCATGTAGTCGCCACATCTCTTCTCAGAGATAAGCTACCATCGCCCTAGCTATTTTATTTCCATTCTATCTGTAAATATTTTTCAGTTATTTGATATTAATGAAATGAAGTATTATTTCCGCTACATCTTTGTGTTTATGTCTATTTCTATATTTTATTGCGTTCCTGCATAAATCTGAATCGCTGTTACTTGAGTCCTTCCAACATTCCCTTGTGCCCTTTGGCTAAATCATTTAGGGCCTTTAAGATGCTACCAAATGTCGCTTCCCCTTTGCTCCTTGACTCCCCCATATTTGCCACCTCTACTGCCTTTGGTGGGTAATGTTCTGCCTACCCTCCTTGTTCGTAGAAAAAGATCCCCACGACTGTGCCAAGAACTAAGCTGTGATACCACTGTAATATCCCAAATGGGGATTAACAGTAATAAAAGTGCCAATAGACAAGTAACTATAGCAAAAATGCAAACACCATTAAAACACACAAACTGGAGCCAAAATCACTGCTGAGCCATTTTATTAATATATTGGGAAAGAGTACAATTGAGGTCCTTGAAAGTTTGCACCTGCAAGCAAAAACTCTGGCTGAAAGTGCCTCTGCGTGGCTCATTCTCTATGCTTCGTAGCCTAGAAATGTTGTTGCTGGCTGACTTTGGACTGCTGGTTGGGTTGCTTCCTCTGCTCAGAAAATTCTAGGTTTTTAAACCCAAACTCTACTCAACAAACGCACAAAAACCCGTGAAGGAATTGGCCAGATGTTGATCCCAGAATTTTGGCCCAATTTCCTCTAGCTCTGTAATATTCCTAATTAGCACCGCTAATTGGAATATTTGATTTTTGTATAGTTTTGCCGACTATAGTTAATTAATAAATAAAAGTGAGAAAAGGGGTCTAACTCACTTAAATAAAATAAAGTGTTTCCCTAGTAGAGGCAATGTTGTAACTTAAGGGGGAGCCTTGGGGGTCCACACCACACATGAGAGGAGGCTCACGTAGCCTCTAGAAGCAACTGCGCAGGCATAGGAGGAGCTTATGGAGAGAGGGGACGCAGTTAGGGTTTTGAGGGGAGCTAGCACTATAAAAGGTGAGAGTTTCACCTCATTTGGCATTATTGATATTGTTGATGATATTGAGCTAGACTTCTGTCTACTTGAGCACGCTGGCTGTTTAGTCGGTCTGCAGCACTGTTTAGTGCGACTGAGTGTCTCCGGTCGGAGATCTCACCCTTGGCCCCGGGGGACTTCGAGTGCCTGCTCGGGCAAGGTTTTTCTTCAGTCTTTAGTAGGAGATTTGCAGGTGTTTTGTTGGGAGTTTTGCTGAGGAGCTGAGCTTCATTGGGTGACTGCGCAGTCCTTGGAGGGAGGACGCAGTTTGAGTTGGAGCTGTTCAGTGGTAGAGATTTCTGCGAGAGATTCAGGCCTATTCCAGTGTGGAGGTTCAACTTTTATCATTTGGTGAGTTTCCTGAGGAGTTGTGGCCCCATTTCAGTCTATTTCAGTTGGTGTCTGCGCTGGTCCTGGAGGGACAGCGTTTTTCTAGGAGGAGGGTTTCTGGGGGTGATTTTCGGAGGTGGTCCATTTTGTATATGGTTTCTGGGTTTTGTCCGGGGTGGTGAGTTCAGGTGGTCTGCCGATTTTCAGCTCATTCCGGCAAGGGGATCAACCCCTAGCTTCAGTTCGTTCCAGCAGCAGCAGTTTACGGCAGTTTCTTGTAGCAGCTGGGATGCAGTTTCTTGTAGCAGCCATTTCCTGTTTTTCTGAGAGGGTTCTTCACTTGCCTTGAGCAAGGATAGGTGCATTTATTCTGATTATCCATTGTATCTCATTATATTCTTAGATTAATAAAATGGCTTAGCATTTCCGGCATTTTTATGTGTATTTGCTTTATGTTCTATTTTCGGCATTTCCTATATTGTCGTATGCTTGTATTGCTGTCTATTTCCCTTTCGGGATATTACAGTGGTATCAGAGCATAGTTCTGGCTCAGCCTGTGGAGCAGGCTGTCTATGGAAAATATGAGGATCACAATGCCTACATTCTTACCTGAAGTACCGAGGCAACATGGTCGTATACCTCTTGAAGATTATTTCAGAGAATGGAAGTCCATGGGGGAAGACTTAAAAGCAATTTTGCCCTTCAAATATTATTGTCAGCTTAGAGAGGATGGAGTTTCTAGCATACAGAGTTCATATTTGCAGCGCACAGTGGGCAGATTCCATCTACCGACATTTGACGGATCATCCAGGCGCTCAAAGGAAGCTTGGGTGGAGAAGTTGGATACCTCTTTCTAGCTTGACCGAGTACCGGAGAGGAAAACCATTAAAATGGCTACCTCGCACTTGGAGGATGAGGACACATAGGATTCACCCTCATTGGAGACCTCCTCGTCCGGGTCGGTTGATGTGGTAGTGGAGAAGGTAGAGCCTACCCCAGTAGAGCCATCCATTGAGTTGATGACCGGAGTCGCGTCTGAATCTTCGGGTGGTAGCAGCACACAGATGGGTGCAGTGTCAGGAGATTTATCCCCATTCGATGAGGCACTAGGAGATACAGAGGTATCAGATGATGGTCGCAGACAGCGGTATCATCGGCTTCGGACGGACCTTCGAGTTTTGAGAGGGAAGGCCACGTCAGTACGGGAGGCCATTTTGTTGCAGGACCAGGAGCTGGAGGGTATGAGAGTGACTTGTGCCAAGTCGGCGGCCAAGTTGGCCCGCATTGGGGAACAACTGGATTCCCTGATGGTACAACCCGAGGGCACGTTGGAGCGTCAGATCATTCCCCTTCAGGCATGCAAGGATGGGATTAGCAGTGTTGTTGGGTCAACTCTTCCCATTGGAGAGAGAGAGGCAGAGCCACCTAGTCAGATCTCATATGTTGACTTGGATAGCGGTATGAGACGATCAGAGTTGCACAGGGTACAACATCCACATGTTGAGGTTGGATGGAGAGAGATTTTGAGTTGGTACTCGGTGGAGCGGGCTATGGAGATAGTGATGGATCCGAGTGTAGCTCAGCAGGATTTTCTATGCACAGGGAATACAGGAACCCCAGATTGGCATTGGGATCCAGGTGGGATCACCTATCGTCTCCCAGGCAGGTCGGCTGACTATGTCTTGGAGAGTACATATGGCCGAGCAGTAGAGCATGTGCAGTTTCGGTCAGCTCCAATGGCCAACTAGTTTATGGGCAGACTCCATAGGTTGTCTTGGCATGACATTCATACACGGGATCACGGGGTGGTCAGCACACCTTGGTAGGAGCTTGTAGGAGGAGGTGGCATTGGTAGGCCACCAGATGGCACCTTGTATGGGGCCAAGGATTCTTCACCTTCGTGTGGGGCACAGAGGATGCAGCGGAGCCGAGCAGTGGTGGTAACACTACTGACGCACAGGGAGATTCACTTCTCGGACCCCTTGAGGAGGATTTGGAGTGATGATCCTTTCGTCGGCAGGTGTAGTGATACGACGGTGGAGACGATGTTACCGATTGTTGGTAGTCGGACATGTAGAGGCACAGCTCTATGTCATCACATCCAGGGATGTGTGGGAGCCTCTAGCATTGAGCGGTGGATTGCCGGTGAACATGGAGTAGCATGGTGGTGTACCATAGTGTGTGGGACTACATTGTGGAATAGGAGTATCCTACATCACATTGAGAGCATGCGGAGAGTGACCGATGCCTGGACACAGTCAGGGCACGAGATGGTACAGGGTGCTACAGCAGTAGCACATGGTATCCAGCAGTATACCGAGGTATGCCTCAGTGTGCAGTGGCATGTTGAGGAGTATAGGGATGATCAGTGGTATGCGAGGGCATACGGTGCTGCACAACAGGGTCTTAGAGCATTGCTTCCAGGGAGACTCACAGACAGGGACACTGGGCTTACCTTTGGGGGTATTTCATCCAGGATCGATGAGGAGATAGAGGAGCGATACTTGATGGTATCTGTGGGGACTCACACATCCGACACTCTTCTACATCACTCATGGGCACAACTGATTTTGTTGTTGTCCTTTGGCACTTTGGGCATGAGCAGCAGGGCCCGTGAGGCACATCCAAGATATTTGGATGGCCCTCAGCACACTAGGTGAGAGACTTCTCAGCAGTGGCACTGGGTCAGTACGCTAGTTGATAGCCACAGTTTAGGGGATGAGATGATCCTCTACAGTAGTGGCACATTAGTCATTGCTGAGCCTACGCTTGAGGAGCAGGTCATGAGGGAGACATGCATCATTTTTCCCTCAAGGCATGTTGAGATCATGCATGAGCAGAGGATATTGGGTTCAGCAGAGGTAGCATCCCAGCATGCGTCTGGACTCCAGACATTGTATCGGCACTTCATCGAGAGGGTGGATGGCATATTCAATGCAGATGAGGTGGTGGAGGTAGAACAGGAGGGCATTCCTTCTGTATGCCAGGGTGAGGACTCTCTTTCATATGAGTCCATAGGATCAGTTGAGGTTGCTTCTGTGGAGCAAGAGCAGTCATGCAGGTATGATGACAGTAGATTGCAGCTGTATTACAGTGTGCAGGGTGAGCAGTCAGGGGACTGTATAGGAGATACTCTGGGTGAGGAGTCACTTGTGGCGCTTCAGCTAGAGCAGCACATGAGGGAGCCTGAGTCAGCAAAGGAGGTTACTATGGACATCAGGCATGACATTTCCTTGGGTGAGGTCTAGATGGGTGCCCACATTGAGCCTATGATGGATATGTGGCTAGCATTGGGGTCATCCTTTGAGGTGGAGCAGTCAGATGCATAGACACCGAGTACCGGGACAGCAGCTACAGATCCATATCCTCTGGAGATGTTGGAGGTAGATGTGATAGTTTGGCAGTGGGAGATGATTACGGGTTGGCGGCAACCTTCCAGGCATGTTCCACATGCAGTTGTTGTTGCTACACCAGATGCTTCCTCCAAGATGGACTGGCGGGAGATCATGAGATGGTACCCTCTTGATGGTACGGTATTCTTCGTAGGGAGCACAGTGGAGTAGGGGCCCTTGGACATAGTAGATGTTACAGATCCCAGTCGGCAGGAGGGCACCAGTTGTCGTTACTTCAGGACTCCTTCCCAATTTCAGGAGAGCAGGATCAGCATGGGATTGAGTCATGACGTGGATTGGAGAGAGGTGATGAGTTGGTATGCAGTTGGAGAGGCAGCATATGCAGTCACAGGTACATCACAGCAGGAGCCCGAGAGCATGGATGCTCATTGGTGGTCTTCACCTCTTAGAGCATTAGTCATAGCCAGAGGCAGTGCACAGTCCGAGCCGTGGGACTTGTGCGATTATTGGCCACAGTGGCGATGGGATCCGGGAGGACTATTGGTTGGCTGGTACTGTGAGAGGCCAGTTTGGGATCCTGGCATTGAGATATCCCTTCATATCAGGGTGATGCAGGAGATAGAGAGGTTTCAGTGGGACCCGGGCACATTTTGCAGTATCGGTGGGGAGCATTAGCTAGAGAGTAGGCTTGTTCAAGCATTGCTTGAGAACAAGCAATTTTTGCCGGATGAGAATGCCACTTGGGAGAGCGAGCAGACTTTACAGCATCCATCACTTCAGTTGCTTGAGGACAAGCAACGTTTTGCCGGGGGAGACTGTAATATTCCTAATTAGCACCGCTAATTGGAATATTTGATTTTTGTATAGTTTTTCCGACTATAGTTAATTAATAAATAAAAGTGAGAAAAGGGGTCTAACTCACTTAAATAAAATAAAGTGTTTCCCTAGTAGAGGCAACGTTGTAACTTAAGGGGGAGCCTTGGGGGTCCACACCACACATGAGAGGAGGCTCACGTAGCCTCTAGGAGCTTCTGCGCAGTCTCATGAGGAGCACGTGGGAGAGAGAGGGACCACGTAGGGTTTTGAGGAGGGCCAGCGTTATAAAAGGAGGGAGAGCCATCTCATTTGGAATTATTGATATTGTTGATGATATTGAGCTAGACTTCTGTCTACTTGAGCACGTTGGCTGTTTAGTCGGTCTGCAGCACTGTTTAGTGCGATTGAGTGTCTCCGGTCGGAGATCTCACCCTTGGCCCCGGGGGACTTCGAGTGCCTGCTCGGGCCAGGTTTTTCTTCAGTCTTTAGCAGGAGATTTGCAGGTGTTTTGTTTGGGAGTTTTGCTAAGGAGCCGAGCTTCATTGGGTGACTGCGCAGTCCTTGGAGGGAGGACGCAGTTTGAGTTGGAGCTGTTCAGTGGTAGAGATTTCTGCAGGAGATTCAGGCCTATTCCGGTGTGGAGGTTCAACGTTTATCATTTGGTGAGTTTCCTGAGGAGTTGTGGCCCCATTTCAGTCTATTTCAGTTGGTGTCTGCGCTGGGCCTGGAGGGACAACGTTTTTCTAGGAGGGTGGTTTCTGGGGTGATTTTCGGAGGTGGTCCATTTTGTATATGGTTTCTGGGTTTTGTCCGGGGTGGTGAGTTCAGGTGGTTTGCCGATTTTCAGGTCATTCCGGCAAGGGGATCAGCCCCTAGCTTCAGTTGATTCCAGCGTTCTGAAGTTCATTCCAGCAGCAGCAGTTTACGGCAGTTTCTTGTAGCAGCCATTTCCTGTTTTTCTGAGAGGGTTCTTCACTTGCCTTGAGCAAGGATAGGTGCATTTATTCTGATTATCCATTGTATCTCATTATATTCTCAGATTAATAAAATGGCTTAGCATTTTCGGCATTTTTATGTGTATTTGCTTTATGTTCTATTTCCGGCATTTTCTATATTGTCGTATGCTTGTATTGCTGTCTATTTTCCCTTTTGGGATATTACAAGCTCCTCTAGCTATTGGCTACCTAGGATCTCTATTTGAAGCCTCAAACCTGCCCAGAAAATTCTTCCGAATTTATCTTGGCTTCTCCTCAATAAACCCAAAAAAACCCAGAAAGGGTTCGCCCAAAGCTTGACTTCGGAATTTGGCCCTCTTGGGCATGGCTCACTGCACTGCTAGGTAAATCGAACCTCTAGATGAATCTACTGGAAAATTCCTCCGGACATATACCAAAATCCCTGGTAGGAGGTGGCTAACCTCCCCTCCAAATCTCCTGCTGAAACTCCGCTGCTCTCCACACTCTCGACACCCACACCGAACTGAACTGCGCAATCACTGTGCAGTCTACTCTACCTCTGCGCAGTCCTGAAGGGGCTACGCTCTTCCTATTGCTATTGCCATGTAATTCCCCCACAAAAATTAGGAATTCCTCTCCTGAGCAGGCACTCAAAATCCCCCGAGGTAGAGGTTGAGATCTCTGTTTGGATCTCGTGTGCTAAACAACACTGCAGACTTGGCTCTCCGGCTCAAGCGTGCTTCAGTCAAAATGACCAAGAAAATAAGATGAATGAATGAATGCCAAAATGAGTCTTCCCTTCTTCTTCTTATCCATTGAGGCCCAACGTATGCCTTGGGTCCCACCTTGGCCTGCGCTACCATTCCTCGGCCACTCACGTGCTGCCTTCCTCTAGCCAATCCCACACTGTTCTTTTCATGCCTCTTCTATGCTGCCACCTAAGGCCAATTCGACCCCACCACTAGAGCCACAATTTTCCCTTAGGGACTTTAGGAAAAGACTTTATTTGGCTTAATTATTAGTTGTGGGTCCCCTACCCACTTTATTTCCGCCGGATATTAGGAAATTCCAAAATAAATCAAATTAATATTCTAATTAGCTGACTATTAATTTGGAATATTACAAATACTTCATCACCTTTATTGATGATCATTCTGGGAAAACCTAGATTTACTTCCTAAAGACCAAGGATGAAGTCTTCAATCATTTCAGGGAGTTTAAGGCTCTTGTGGAGAATACGACAAGAAAGAATATTAAGGTGCTTCCCTCAGATAATGGTGAAGAGTATATTGATAAAGAATTCACAATTTTTTGTGCAAAGGAAGGCATCATAAGAGAGTGGACAACTCCATATAATCCAAAGTAGAATGGGGTAGTGGAGCAGAAAAATAGAACTATAGTTGGGGTTAAAAAAGCAATGTTGTATGACCAGGATTTGCCCATGTTTCCGTGGGCAAAATCCTGTAACACAACAATGTATATTCAATATAGGACTCATAGAGAATTGGGGAAGAAAACGCCAAAAGGGGTCTTCACAGGGAAGAAGCCATAAGTTAGTCACTTCAGGATCTTTGGCAGCATTGCGTATTGCCATGTTCCAGATGAAAAGCGCACCAAATTGGATCAGACTACAGAGAAGGGGTTCCAAGGAATACATGATTGACATTCCTAGTAATAAGAAGATTGCAGTAAGATGGGACGTAAAGTTCATGGAGGATCGAGCTTTCATGAGATCTAGTGAGATGGCCACAGGTGATCAGAATCAACCAGTTGAAGCTCCATTGGTTCAGTAACAGGGGTAGCTAGTGGCACCACCAATGGGACACTCACAGGGATCCAATATAGTGAGAAAATTTGGCCATTATATTCACCTGAGAGTAAGTTGTCATAAATGCTCTTGCATGGTTTAGTCCGATGGGAATCTAGGCTGTCTATCTACCTCAAGATCAACCCTTGGATCCGGAAGGGGGAAAAGTCTCCATGGTAGTGAAAAGTGGAAAGTGGACCCTACATGTTTGTGTCCACTCATTCACTACCATGTGGAAGGACCCATGTGAATAATAGGGCCTAAGTGGGGACCAACATGCAAGGAAGAAAGACTGCATGCATGCTAGGTATTTAGGGGAAGTCATGCAAGCCAGTTTATGTCCAATGTGAACTAAGAAAACTAAATTAGTACAATAAGTTACCTTTGAGTGAAGCAGAGGTGCATAGAGTAGGCTTGTATGTCTGAAGATAGTTATAGAATGTCATAACAAGTAGATTTGATTGGTGCAGGGTATTAAAACAATCGAAATGTTTGCCAATTTTTATGAATATTCATTAATTTCTTGAGTCATCTACCTAATATACAAGATAAGGTATCTAATTTAAGTGCTCACTTTCCAAGTTGTACACTCGTCAAGAGATAAATCATCCAGAGATTCGCTCTACATATTCATAGGCTTCAAGTGTTCGACACTCCACATGATGAGGATTCTTGTTTTCTGAGATGAATTTATAGTGCACCAATGTTCTTACTGAACATATATCCTCTAATGGGATATAATATTTACTTGGTCAAATATCCTTTATGCAAAAATTCCTTACTTGGTTTCCCAAGTTAATCTTCAAGGGGAACATCGTTGATATGTTGGCCATTTTTTATTTTTTTTCCCAATGAAATCTTAAGGTGGATGCTGCTGAGTTGTTGACTCTGCATAACATATGATCATAATGGAGATATGCTAATTGTTGCCACCTTATTAGCTTTTGGAGAGGTATTGGCTAAGATTGACGTAAGATTGTTATGGGTCATGGATGTCATTCATTAGACACCCTTAGTTTAAGGCTATCGGCCACATTAGTGTTAGTGGGCACCCACTAACACTAATGTGGCCGATAGCCTTAAACTAAGGGTGTCTAATGAATGACATCCATGAGCCATAATAACCCTCTCCCACTAACACTAATGTGGTGCATAGCCTTAAAATAAGGTTGTCTAGTTAATGACATCCAGGGGCCATAACATCATACAAGATAAATATTCTAAGTCAAGCACTCACTCTCCAAGGTGTACACATGTCAAGAGATCAATCCTCAAGTGTTGCACTCTCCAAGTGTGATATTCCTACTTAGCAATTTTACTTTGTGAATCACCATTTTTGCCAATTTTGAAATTTTTCCATCTTAGACTTAGGAAAAGTGGGTTAGGAGGATCCCACTTGGAATTTTTGGCTTATGGAGGCTCCAACATAGGAAAAAAAAGAGGCAAGTCGGATTCCTAGTGGAAAGTAGGGGGCACTCCAATAGGAATACACACTCCTTGGAGAAGAATGTACTTGTGGAGAGAGAGAGAGAGAGAGAGAGAGAGAGAGAAGGGGGTCGATATATGGGGCCCACTTGGGGAGAGAGAGAGTGAGATCAATGATAAATAGAAGGAGAAGGCATCATTTGAGGGATTTTGATCATTTGACATACAAAATTTCTTGTACGCTTGAGCTATTGAGCCAACTCTACGAAGTCCTCTTCAACACACGGGATTTCTGAGGGCAGATCTCAACTCCTTCTTTGGTGGACTTTGAGTGCCACAATAGGGTAGCCTTTGATATATTCTGAATTTTTTTTGGAGGAATTCCACAGGGAGATTCAAGCTACTTTGGAGCAAACTAGGCATAGAAAGGGACCACACACTCTTATGGAGAGAGATTCAAGGCAGAGTTGGTTTTGGGATTTAGGGGCATATTTCCTTGGCATTTAGTAGCTTTTTTGTAGTTGTTTGGAGGGCAGATTGGTTGGCCATCCTTGAAAAAATTCTTGTTCCTGGGCATGTGTATAAGGAGCTTGCTTGGGCCTGCGCAATCACTTGAGGAGAGCATTTGTTGTGGGGGGCTTGACCGGGATTTTGGAGCTGAGTTTTTCTAGGTGACATAAGGAGAATTATTGGAGGGTGTCTTAGCTATTTTGGAGGGATTTGGAAGCAAATTATCCTTTAGAGAGAATTACTCAGTTGGAGGAGGAAATCACCCTAATTGGGGGAAATTTCGTAAGGTTGGAATGAGGCCCAACCCTTTCTGTGTCTTTGTGGGTTTGTTGAGGAGAGCCCAAGGTTAATTTGGCAGAATTTTCTAAGCACTCTAGAGGGGCGAAAATCCTGTTCATTACCAGTCAACAACAACAAATTTCCAGGGCCAAGACAGGTATTAAAGGAGCATTACCATCTATCATTTGGGCAACATTTGTTATCACCTGGGACTTGTCTAGCTTGATTTTGCAAGCCTAGGTGCACCTACTCCATTCATCTTTGTACTCCTTGATATATTAATAAAATGGCGTAGCGTGGCGCAATTTTTGTGTTTCATGTGGTGTTTTGTTTTGATTATCACTGTTAATTCCTAGTAGGAATATTACAGTGGTATCAGAGCATCGGTCTTGGCTCAACTGTGGAGGAAATATTCTATGACCACAGAAGAGAAGTAAAACATTACTTACAGGAGTCATAGATACAAAAGTCGGGAGAGGGATTTAGCAGTTACACTTGATATTGAGGCCAGAAAACAGGAGGTAGAGGAAGCAAACATGGTGGAACCTGTTGTTTTTCCACGATACTAGTGTTTATGATAGAATCTTAAATCATTGATGCTACCAAACCAAGTATCTCAACATATTACAGTGGAATATAAACAACAGTAAATCACATGTGCACAAATATAGACAATTTTTTACAAATTATGTACAATAACCCAACTTTGTTATATTAATCAAACTGATAATACAATAGTCTAGGGCATCGGTGCTAGGGATAATGGCCCTCATACATCCACTGATAAAAAGATACAAAATTGGGGTTTGGTGTCAGTCCATCCACAACCAATCTACCCTCAACAAGATACTCTGACCATGTAGTTGATGTAACATGCAATCACAGCTCCTCTCGGTCGTACCCTATACCTGCCTGGTCCTTCGGCTCCCGATCCACATCACTGCCTTTATCAATGAGCCACATCCATCTGGAACTAAACCTCGGCTATCCAATCTACTCACTAGTTGTGCGTTAGTCCATCAAGGGCACAACACATCGAGACTCCTGTAGAGTTGTTAACAACTCCATTTATGAACAACTCACAGCAGCCCACTGCTGCTTCCCAGATACTTAGGGACTTCAACCCACTATAGTCTTCCTGTGCTGCCCCAATGAAGACTAACATAGGCCATGGAGGGCTGCCACCTATCACTACAATATGCCCATCTCTCACAATGAACACAGGCTAGGAGGACTGCCCAACTTTTGTTGTAGATGTCTAGGGTATGCAATCACAACTCCTCTCAGTCATACCCTATACCTGCCTGGTCCTTCGGCTCCCAATCTACAACAATGCATTTATCAATGATCCAAGTCCATTTGGACACTAAACCTCGGCTATCCAATCTTCTCACTAGTTGCGTGTTAGTCCATCAAGGGCACAACACATCGAGACTCCTATAGAGTTGTTAACAACTCCATTTGTGAACAACTCACAACTACCCACTACTGCTTCCCAGCTACTCAGGGACTTCAACCCACTATAGTCTTCCTGTGCGGCCCTAATGAAGACTAACATAAGGCATGGAGGGCTACCACCTATCACTACAATATGCCCATCTCTCACAATGAACATGGGCTAGGAGGACTGCCCAACTTCTGTTGTAGATGTCCTCCATACACAAGTCTAGGGCTACTCAAACTACTCCCGCATGATCAAACCATTGAGCTCTTCTTCTACCACTCTAGCAACCACCTTAGTCCATCAAGATGGTGCACATAGGGCTTGAAGTAAGCCTCTACAATCCTCCGCATTTTTCTTTAGGTTGCTCACACTCTACCTCTCCTAGGCCTACACTTGGTCCACTCTCACGCTACCCTCCAACAGACCACGAGCGTCCAATACATGTAGCATTTGCTCACTGGTTAGGGCATCCAACCACTAGAATCATCCTTCCTCTTGGCTGCTAACAGTCTCCAACAAACTATCCTCTTCTAGGACACTCATCCATCTAGCATCCAACCATCAACAAGGTGACATCTACAACTCATTGATGCTGCCTCCTTGACCTTGTTTTATGTGCATTCACAAGACTGGTTAGGGCACATAACAACCCAAAACCACTGCTCCAAAAATTCTCTTCCCTTGTCCAAACTCCTCCTTTTGTTGTCACTATCTTGGCTTCCAAAACACCTTGGGCACCTCCACAAGGCTTCTTGTAGAAGAAAAAAGGCTCTAACAACTAGGGTTGCCTCCAGGCACAAGAAAATTATTGTTTGAAGCATCTCCACCCTTTGTACACCTGAGCTTCTCTTGGAGATGAATGCAACCTCTTGAGGGCCTCCTCCACAAGTCCTCTCAGCTCCCAAACCTTCTCCAATCACCTACTATTTGCTACAATAGTTGGTGACCACCTGTAACAGAGGTTCCCCATACCTTAATGCATATAAAAACACTCGCAAACTTACCTTGGATCAATGGGTAGGATATACATATGATTCTGCTCCAAAATTGGCCAAGACATGTCCTAAAATCTCCTTGATGGATGCCTCAGACCTGCGGCCCTATTGCTAAAAAATCCACACCCTAAACATACCCAAAACTCATGCTCCTTCCCACTCTCTGTGCCTCAAACTCGCTATCCAAATTGCAAAGGAATTCCTTTGATATTTTAAGCTCCTTAATGTGGCTCAAATGCCTCCATTGAGCCCTCAATTTATACCTTTCATGTGGGTGACATAACAGCCCTAAAAGGGCACCCTAACATGCTTGCGGACTTGACCTTGTAAGCCTCTTCACCCACACTTAACGTCAAAACTTCATGTCTTCACTTCTACAACTCAGATTTGAGTGATTTTGATTGCGTCTGGTTACTCTCGGAATCCTCTATCAACTCAATTCATAATATGTAGAAATCTAACGAATTCACACACGTATGCTTGGGTGCAAAGCCCACAAGCTTGGGTTCTAATCCCACAAGCCATACTTGTGTTCCCATTCCTCCACAACCCTCAAACCTAGGGTTTGGAGTACCTCCCAAGCTACAAATGTCAACAAAACCTATGAGCAAAGAGGAGGAAACATTAAATAGCCTCTTGAAGGCTTTGGGTGACCTAGCAAAGGGGCAGAAAGAGATGTTGGATGATATTAAGCAATAGAACCGAGACAAGAGCGTCCACCGAGATTTTGTGTTTGGGGAGACCTCGGAAGCTTCCCACCAATATGACCATCATTCCCCTTTGAATCACCCACGTGATTTCAGTGGGCCAACCAAGACTACACTGCCCACGATTTTACCTTCAGGATTCAATGATCTGGCTGGACAGTACGAGATGCTCATGAGAGAGTATTTTTGGGAGTAGCAGTTGATGGGAGATGAATTTCGAGCTGCCCTGACCTTCCAGGATTTATGCCAGCTCAAGCAGAATGATAAGGGCAAGGGTGTAGGAGGTTCAGGCACATAGAACTCAGAGCTACAACGTACCATTAGGAGGATGTATCTCCCCAGATTCGATGGTTCATCCAAGTGCAACACTAGGGCATGGGTGGAGAATTTAGATACGTACTTTTAGCTTAGCTGGAAGACTGAGGTGGAAGACATCAAAATGGCTACCTTGCACTTGGAGGGAGAGGCACATGATTGGTGGTTCCATGGGTTGACCATGCTAGGGCATGTTAGCGTGACTTCCTATGACTACTTCACACGGAGGGAGTGGAGCATTTTGAGAGGATGGATCCGAAGGCACATTTCAGAGAGTTGAAACTTGACCCAGCTCAAGCAGATAGGCATCCCCGAGCATTACATATTAGAGTTCTTGAGGGTGTTGGTGATGGTGATGGATTTGTTAGATGCCAGGAGGGTCTACACCTTTTTGGAGGGTTTGGTCGAGCCCTTGCATGGGATAGTGAGGGAAAGCAAGCTCACCACTCTACAGGAGGCAGTTAATCGCACAAGGGATTTGCAGGACACAATTCCCACGACTAGGGAACTAGTTCCACCATGGGCTCCTTTCCCACATAGGGGTCGAGACGCTAGACCGCTACCACAAAGAGATATTTAGGGGCATGGACAACTAGATGATGAGACCAGGAGAGACCTATGTAGGAAGAAGTTGTGCTTCACTTTTCAAGAGCCATGGGCACTTGGGCATAAGTGTACCAAGGGCAAGGTCCATTATATAGAGGTGTTTTCTGACAGTGATCTGGAGGATGGCTTGGAGCAGGAGGATGATGTAGGAGGTGGTGAGCTGCAAACAGGACTATGTAGTGCACTAGATATGTCCTTAGTACGATAGTGACTATTGAGAACTACTCTGACCGATCACTTCTTTGTGGTAGATGTTTAAGACACCAACATAGTCATGGGTGTCCAGTGGTTCTATTACTTGGGACGAGTCACCACAAACTGGAAGAAACTGGAGATGGAGTTCATGGGGCCAAATGAGAAGTTGGTGTTGCTAAGAGGGATGCATTCGTACCCACCACAAATGGTGTCACTGCATCGAATGGAGGCTGATTTATGACATGGAGATATAGAGTGGGAAGTGGAGCTCAGGATTACAGAGGCAGGGACCCAGCCATGACCAGTACACTCGGACATCCAAGAGATCTTGGATAGGTACACAACAATTTTTGGGGACATTCCTTTGGGAAAGCCACTTGAAAGGGGGATTTAAGCTTACAATTGATCTAGAGGAGGGTGTGCATGCAGTGATCACCACTTCATACCGACATCCCAAGGATTACAGGGATGAGATTGAGCATGCCATACACAAGCTGTTAGCCTTGGGGCACATTAGGCCCTGTTCGAGTCCCTTTGCTTCTTCGATTATGTTGGTTAAGAAGAAGGATGGGACCCTCTGCATGTGTATCGACTATCGAGCTTTGAACAAGAGGATGATGAAGAACCGGTACTCGATTCCGTACATAGATGATCTCATGGATGAGCTTAGAGAAATTAAATACTTCTCTAAAATTGATTTTCGCTCGAGCTACCACTAGATTAGAGTTCGGGAGCAAGACATCCTCAAGATAGCTTTCCAATGCCATTATGGGCATTTCAAGTTTTTGGTGATGCCCTTTGGGCTAACCAATGCCCCAAATACATTCTAGTCTTGAATGAACCACATGTTCCGCAAGCAACTTTGTAGGTTCATGCTGGTGTTCTTCAAAGACATCTTGATATATAGCAAGACTTGGGAGGAGCACCTCAGTGATTTGGAGGGGAGGTGCTTCATATTCTTGAGGATAAATAGTTATAAGCCGAGGTTTCCAAATGTGAGTTTGGACTAGCAGAGATGCTATACCTTGGCCACATCATCAGAGAAGATAGGGTGCATGTGCACTAGGAGAAGATCAGGTCCATACTAGATTGGAACACACCTAGGAGTGTGACTGAGTTATGTGTATTTTTGGGCATTTTCACCTACTACAAGAAGTTCGTGAAGGGGTTTTTGCAGCTAGTCACACCCCTCATCAATCTGACCAAGAAAGGTACATTCGAGTGGAATGATGTAGTGCAGGAGTCCTCTGAGCACCTCAAGAGGGTCATGAGCATTTTTCGAGTACTAGTGTTGCTTGGTTTCACCCAGTATTTTGTTTTGGACTATGATTTGTCTGGTGAGGGCATTGGGGCTGTTTTGATGCAGGGTGGGCAGGAGATGTTGGCCATCATGCATGAGTTGGCCAAATTCTGATAGTATTTGGTGGGCAACAAATTTAGGGGGAAGACTGATCACAATAGTCTTTAGTTCTTTTTGGAGCAGATAGATGATAGATCTCAACGAGAGACAACAAAAGTTGGTCAGCAAGATCTAGGCCTATGATTTTGACATAGAGTATGTCAAGGGCAAGCTGAATGTAGTAGTTGATGCTTTATCCAGGAGGCCCGCGACATTATCCCTTATGAGTATTTTCCAGGATTCGTGGGCACAGTTGCTGGTAGAGTACTTTAAGGATAGGTAGGCTTGTGAGATCTTAGATGGAACCCATGTAGATAACAGGTACCAAGTGATGAATGAAGTGATTTATTAAAAGGGGAGGGTCTATTTGGTACCTGGTTCACAACTGAGGGAGAGGATCATACAGGATGCGCATGATTATTCACTCACAGGGCATCAAGGGTTCCTCAAGACATGCCGAGCTTTCCCCAAAATGGGATCTGCTAGCAAGGCATGACTGGAAAACGCATTTTCCAGGAATGGCTGCTACAAGATTTGAAACCAAGACCTGGATCCCTTAGATCAATGTATCTTAGACTGAAATCCAAGAGGAGGCTCAAAATAAATCCCTCTAGGTGGGTTAAACAGGTCTCCCACACCTAGTTGTCTTGAGAAAGTGTCCGATGGAGGGACTGCAACAATTCTTGAACAAGAGATGGAACAACATCGTTATTTTTATAAGCCTGGGCACATGAAGATGCAGATAGCCAACAGATGTATATTATAGCAGCAAAGGTATACAAATCCTTGAGGAAAGAGTCACTCAAGCAAAGCAATGTAGCCTCAAAGGGACATGTACATGAAAATAGCTAAATATTGCTACACATGAATTTCTACAGGCTAAGAGGACGTATTTTATAAGAGACACTGAAAAATATTGAATAATAATAGAAATATATAACAATGTATGGCTCAAGAAATGAGGGGGAGCAAGCTCTCAACCCCTAGAAACAATAATACATCAATCCCTAGAAGGATTGGCTGAAATATACAAAAAGGGCAAAATGCCGGAGTTGCAGGGTAGAAGCTGCAATTCAAAACTAGAACTGGATGGAGATGGCTGAAGATGATACAAAATCTGAAGTAAACCTCCTCCAATGGATCTTCTAAGTGAAAAGCTGATCCTATCACTGAAGATCTCACCCTCCAATCAACACTGCAAACCCTCACTGCAGATGCACACTGAAAATAACACAGATACTGAGGGAAACTACGTTGTAGATGGAATAGAAAGTTTTGGCCAAGTGCCAAGATCTGAAATGAGCTCTGAATCCTTCCTTACTGATCTCCCAAAGGAAAGAAGGCTCCCTCTAAAAAACAAGCCAAGGAATGGTGTTGTGGAACCTCCACTGCAACACCCTGCAACACAACGTTATACTTGAGCAGAAATAACGCTGTAGCTGAAGGAAGTGGCTTTGGCCTTGAGCCTGGATGTGGAGAAATGAAGTAAAATCCCTCAAGAGGCCTCTCAAGAAGGAGAAGGAATCCTAAACAGGAATTCCTTGTGCTAAACAACACTGCAAATCAACTAAACAGCCAGAGACTATAAATAGTCTAAGCAGACAAGAAATCTATAATCATATGCATGAGAAATAATGGCTTCCTTGCCCTCCTTTTAAAAAAATGAGAGCTCCCTCTCCATGGGTCCCACTCTTTAGGGTTTCCTCCATCAAGGAAACTTCCCTCCTCTTTCACTGCGCTGTCCCACAAGATGCTCTCCACCTCCTACCTCTGCGCTGTTTGACTTGGTCAAACTTGACCTTGTCTTCTTACAAATTTCCTCTTTCACACATGAGGGTGTGAAATCCAACTCCACTGATGATCCCCTTTCATACTAAGAGGGATTTTATCCATGTTTTTATTATGTATGGGCCTCCTCACCCAATTATTCAACTCCTAAGTGAAATCAGCAAAAAATAATATTCCAATTTGCTACATGCAAATTTTGGAATATTACAGTCCTCCCCTCCCAAATGTTGCTTGTCCTCAAGCAACTGAAAGGATAGAATTGAGGAATTTCCTCCAAGGCATGGATACTGAAAAGTGTTGGGAAAACATCTTCCCCCAAGTAGATCCTCCATTCCCAAGCAATCATCCATACAAAATGAGTCACCTCCCAGCATGGCAACTCCTGAAAATCTCCTTCCACCTCAAGCTCCGGAAATGAAGGTGGCGTGAAAATCTGAATATGGTAAGCATCATAGCCTACCCCACGGTGTCCTTCTCTCCACTTATGATGAGTGTAGAGTATGCGCTGATCCTGGGCTGCAAAAGTATTGCCCTCAAGTGGCAAAATGAAGAACAATCCTCCAAGGATCTCTCCTCCAACATTGAAGAACAAGCTAGCCCAAAATATTTCATCTATGATGAATAGGACATGGTCATCATAGAGCATCCAAATGAAAATTTTGCTGAAGTTTTTACATGATGATGCATGATACAAACAATATCTCAAGAGGACACAACGCAGTCTCATCCACTGCAACTTCAAAAAATAGTATGGCAAGTAACATACAAACATCATCGCATCTACTAATGAATAGTAAATGGCTGAATGTGTCAACAATACATGATCAAATACTTGCCCATGGCTATACAATGGATGGCTATCTAACTCATGGTCCACCCCAAAAGAGAACAAATATGTGGCTGTGGTGGCCATATCTCCTCCCATGCTCCCATTAGAACATGTAGTGCCGAAAATGTGGGAATTATCTCCCCTCAAGGACACATCCAACTCATGTGTCAATTCCCCAATCATGCTCTCAACAAGAATAGAAGCAATATCAGAAAATGAAGGCATGATAAGTACAAGAATGAAGGAGATACTGATGGCTTCATATGGTGCTTGAACATACTAACAGTCTCCTAAGTATGTACAGCGCAGTTTTACAAATTGCTACTTCAGAAATTTACATGGCAAGATGTTTCTTATTACATACTTAACCATGTATGTCATCATATGGAAAATAGTTGGAAATAACAACTGAACATACATGTAATGAGAAAACATTTGCCCAAGGCCACATAAAAGATGACTGCCTCCATCATATAGTTTGGCCCAACTTTGATCATGGAGCAAAAACTTTCCCTCTTGTGGAGCAATGCACTGCATAATAATGGCAAGAGTATGCAAATCCATAAATGTAAAAATAGATTTCTTACCATATGCCGGAAGTAAGATAATACATGGATCCATGAGTGAGTCCTCCATAGTGTTTTGGCATGCTATGAAGAGGAATGAACCATGTGCTGCGAGAAGATCCTCCTTCTCATGCTTGGAACCCCAAGTCAAGAAGAATATGTCATAGTAATAGATGTCTCCATCCACTACCCCACCATTTTCACCTCCTCCTTGTTCACCAAGTGCATCCAATGTGAAGTGATCCTGGGGACACTCCATCCATAAGTCCCTGCCCCCACGTGACAGCATTGTGAGCTCATGCATATAAGCTCCTGTCAATACAAAGCTCTGTTCCTTGACATGCTCCTTGTCAAAGACTCCTCTAGTAATGTTGCTATAAATATGGACTGCCTCCCAAGATGGAAGTGCTTCCTGATCATCCAAGGCCAAGGAGTAGTCCCTTTGCACCATGAGAGTGCCCTCTTTTACTCCTGCAACATCACATAACATGTGAGAGAAATTTTTCCTTTGCTCTCTCCAGCACAACTTAAGCAACCAAAGTGCTTGCTGCCTCCTTATGCTCCCATCATACAACTCATGTGATGAAGACACAATGAATGATATGAATGTTACATCAACACCATGCACCCATACTCCATGCTACCCAATGATGCAAGCATCCTACCAACTCTCCTTCATCCCCATCCCCTTAGGAAGAGGACATGCCAAGTGATGGCCAAACTCCTTCAAGAGGAGCCAGCGCAGCCAAGCCTCCTGCTGCCCAGTGTCATATAATTGCAAGTAGCCTCCCAGCTCCTTGCTCATCAACCAAATCCACTCAATCACTTGTGGATGTCTTCTTCTTCTCTTCCCCTTGGTACTCCTCTCATGAGGGCTATCATCCTTCCAACCAAATCTCTCTCCTTGCATTTCAGGAAGGTTTGAAATGCAGCTTTTTGGAGACCTCTTAGGATCAAAATATGATGAAGATAACATCTCCTCTCCACCATTGTTTGACAGCGCTGTTGATCTCTCCAAGGATGCAATGGTTGTCCCATATTCCAACTCAAGGATGGTTTCATAGTTTCTCATAGGAGTTTCATGGTTTGTTTCATCCTCCAAAAGTCCACACCCCAACCTCAAGGATTGTGTGCAACTCAAAAAATGTGCATGAGGATGATGGTTTATCTCCTCCTTGAACCATTTGCACAGCGCAATGCAATCATGTTGCTCTATATTAGCAGTGTGATTTGACCCTTGGTCATGCAAAAGCGAATTTCCACAACTTTCAAAAGGATTTGCTACAACAATAGATAGTGGAAATATTTTCATACCTTGATGAGATCTGGGAATCTCTTGCAGGGCTGCAAGAGTTCCTTCCTCCGATGTGTTGGCTGTCCCAACTGTTGATGCAAGATTTCCTTTCTCCATGAGTATGACAGTGTTAGGACCAAATTCCTCAAGTGGTGGTGAGGGCTCCTCCTCTTCTGTTCTATTGTCAAACTCTTTGATAAGCTTTTGAGAAAACTTAGCAAGAGTAGACACTCTTGCATGGCTCAAATGGCTGAACCACCAAATGTGGGCTTCACCTTCTAGGTACAACGCTGAGATCTCAACAACCTCTTTCTCCACTACAGGATGTAGCAGGAAAAATGCTTCCAAATTCCTCACCCAAGCTCTTGCTATAGATGACCCATCAAATGTAGACAACAAAAATCTATTGCCTTTGATTTCTCTTTTGCTGCATGGTATCTTTTCTTCCTTCAGCTGGATGAATGGTGGAAAAGATAGAGTCTCCTTGAAGGCTCTAGGTTGAGATTTGAACTCAACAAGGTAATCACTTAGAATCTGATGATCCAAGTATCCTTCATGCTTGTCTTCTTCTCCTTCATGAGAATAGGAAGTGCATGGTCCTTCCTCTTCTTTTTGCTCCTCCTCTTTGGAGAGGCTCTAATTAGTTCTGAATACCGATGAGAGTAATCTCATCTTCTTCATCATTCTAATCTTCTTCTACCTTCTTAGGCTGGAACTCACAGGCTGAGCCAAGAAAGATGCTCTGATACCACTGTAATATCCCAAAATGGGATCTGCTAGCAAGGCATGACTGGCAAACGCATTTTCCAGGAATGGCTGCTACAAGATTTGAAACCAAGACCTGGATCCCTTAGATCAATGTATTTAAGATTGAAATCCAAGAGGAGGCTCAAAAGAAATCCCTCTAGGTGGGTTAAACATGTCTCCCACACCTAGTTGTCTTGAGAAAGTGCCTGATGGAGGGATTGCAACAATTATTGAACAAGAGATGGAACAACAACGTTATTTTTATAAGCCCGGGCACATGAAGATGCAGATAGCCAAAAAATGTATACTATAGCAGCAAAGGTATACAAATCCTTGAGGAAAAAGTCACTCAAGCAAAGCAATGCAGCCTCAAAGGGACATGTACATGAAAATAGCTAAACACTGCTACACATGAATTTCTGCAGGCTAAGAGGACGCAGTTTATAAGAGAGACTGCCTCAAAATGAATAATAATAGAAATATATAACAATGTATGGCTCAAGAAATGAGGGGGAGCAAGCTCTCAACGTCTGGAAACAATAATACATCAATCCCTAGAAGGATTGGCTGAAATATACAAAAAGGGAAAAATGCCAGAGTTGCAGGGTAGCAGCTGCAACTCAAAACTGGAACTGGATGGAGATAGCTGAAGATGATACAAAATCTGAAGTAAAACTCTTCCAATGGATCTTCTAAGTGAAAGGCTGATCCTATCACTGAATATCTCACCCTCCAATCAACACTGCAAACCCTCACTGCAGATGCACACTGAAAATAACACAGATACTGAGGGAAACTGCGCTGTAGATGGAATAGAAAGTGTTGGCCGAGTGAAAAGATCTGAAATGAGCTCTGAATCCTTCCTTACTGATCTCCCAAAGGAAAGAAGGCTCACTCCTCTGAAAAACAAGCCAAGGAATGGTGTTGTGGAACCTCCACTGCAACACCCTGCAACACAACGTTATACTTGAGTAGAAATAACGTTGTAGTTGAAGGAAGTGGCTTTGGCCTTGAGCCTGGATGTGGAGAAATGAAGTGCAATCCCTCAAGAGGCCTCTCAAGAAGGAGAAGGAATCCTAAACAGGAATCCCTTGTGCTAAACAGCACTGCAACTCCGCTAAACAGCCGAAGACTGCAAATAGTCTAAGCAGACAAGAAATCTATAATCATATGCATGAGAAACAATGGCTGCCTTGTCCTCCTTTTAAACAAATGAGAGCTCCCTCTCCATGGGTCCCACTCTTTAGGGTTTCCTCCATTAAGGAAAATTCCCTCCTCTTTCGCTGCGCTGTCCCACAAGATGCTCTCCACCTCCTACCTCTGCGTTGTTTGACTTGGTCAAACTTGACCTTGTCTTCTTGCAAATGTCCTCTTTCACACATGAGGGTGTGAAATCCAACTCCACTGATGATTCCCTTTCATACTAAGAGGGATTTTATCCATGTTTTTATTATGTATGGGCCTCCTCACCGAATTATCCAACTCCTAAGTGAAATCAGCAAAAATTAATATTCCAATTTGCTGCATGCAAATTTTGGAATATTATAGAGTTGTTGGCTCCACCTAACATTTGATCCTAATGGAGATATGCTGATTGTTACTACCTTACTACCTTTTGGAGAGACATTGGAAAAGATTGATGTAGGGTTGCAATGGCCCTTGGATGTAATTCATTAGACACCCTTTGTTTAAGGCTATGGACAACATTAGTGTTAGTGGGCGCCCAGTAACACTAATGCGGTCCATAGCCTTAAACTAAGGGTGTCTAATGAATGGCATTGAAGGGCCATTGTGGCATACAAGATAAAGATTCTAAGTCAAGCACTCACTCTCCAAATAAAGTGTGTACATATGTCAAGAGATCAATCCTAAAGTGTTGCACTCTCCAAGCATGGATTCCAAGTCTGAAGCACTTCTCATCGCAAGGATCCTTGTTGTCTAAGTCAAGCATCCAATCCTCCATTGATCTTACTCAACAAATTCTTCTCACTATTATATTAAATTAACATATTTACCCAACTTTAGAAACTACATGATTTCCATGGGAATATACTCTAAAAATCAGTTTCACAAGTATACAATGTGTGGACAAAAAGGGTACTTCATTATACAACAAATGAAGTTACGAGTACATACCAACCGACTTATCAAAGGTTGGCACAACATGACCATCAAGGTTGACACAAACTAGGACTCTTGGAATGCTTCCAAACCCTAGCTAGGGTATACACCTTCAACAACAAACCATAACTAGCAAAGATGGCCTAGCAAGGCATCACACCAAGCTACCTGTAGCCACTTCAAATATTTCACACAAAAATAACATGAATACCACCAAGTTCAACGTTTATTTCCCACTTTTTTCATGCAAGTTCTATAGAAGATTCTCTAAGCTTACATCATACAAGCTCTCTAAGGATAGCGATCCAAGTCTTTGATGGGGTATCTTTTCCACAAATCCTATTTAATTTTCACCCTAAGATATCAAACCCTAGTAGATCATGTCTTCTCTATATTTTGGTGTCTCCCAAACGCTAACTCCTTGAACCCTCGTATCAATACAAATATAAAGACTCTAATATAGGTTCATTAATAAAACACAGTTATTTGATGACTACTCTATTCAATTTACTACAATACACAAAAGATGCTAAATTAACATATATAACCAATACTAGAAACTACTCAAATATCCATAGGAATATACGGTAACAATTAGATCTAGAACTATACAAATTGTGGATAGCAATGAACTTCATTTATACAACAAATAAAGTTACGAGTACATTTCAATCAACTTATGACAAGTTGGTGTGTGTCATTCAAGCTTGTCACAGGGTAGGACACTTTAAATGTTTCCAAACACTAGCTAGGGAATCCACCGTCAACAACAAACTATAACTAGCAAAGATGGGCTAACAAGGCATCACAACAAGCTACTTGTAGCCACTTCAAAGGCGGAATGACAAACTAACATGAATACCTACAAGTCCACCCTTGATTTCCCACATGCATCATACACATCCTCTAGGAGATTCTCTAATATTACATTAAACAAGGCCTCCAAGCATAGTGCTCCAAGTTTTTGATAGGGATTCTTTGCAACAAATCCTAGACCCTTCTCACCCAAGGACATCAAACCCTAGGACATCATGTATTTCTAGGTTTTTCCTATTACAAACCTTAGCACCTTCCACCCTTGCATCGACGCAATTATAAAGACTCTAATATAGGTTCATTAACAAAACACAATGATTAGAATACTATTCTATTTACAGTGATGCACATAAGTTGTTAAATTAGCATATATAATCATCGGTAGAAATTGCCCAATTTCAATGGAAGTGTACACTTAAATTAGATTTGCAAGTATACAAATTGTGGAAGGAACTTCATTTACAGAACAAATGAAGTTACAAGTACATACCAATCATCTTATCACAAGTTAGTACAACATATTCAATCTTGTCAAAGGCTAGGACACTACAAATGTTTCCAAACCCTAGCTAGGCATCTCACCATTAACAATAAACCATAACTAGAAAGAATGGAATAGAAATGCTCTTAGCTTCTTCAATGGGTGAGAAACAATCTCACATGTGTTGAGATTTTGTACAGTTGGTGTAGCATCGGGTGTGCTCTAGCCCTGAAACTTTTTGGAGGGGCTAAGACACACTTGAACTCCAAAAGCCAAAAAGTGTTTAGTGAAATTTCAGCTGGTGTTCAAGTTATTCAAATAATTAATTATTTTAATGTATTTCCTAAGTCTAAACTTAGGGAAATTAAATAATTAAAGTGAATTAATTAACACGTGCTGAAATGTTCTAAGTGACACGAATCAAGCAATCTTTTAATCTCAGACGTTGATGAATGTTTTAATCTTGGCCATTGATGAGATGAATGAAAACGTATAAGAGAAAGGCTTGAGGGTCAGTTGGAGAGAGACACATAGTTGCAGAACTGAGAGACTGATTTGGAATTCTAGGACAGGGTTTGCTAAGAATTTCCAAAGGAGTTTTCTGTAGTGAGGGGTAGTATTGGCTGAGGGGATGATCTGATCCCGGAGCCAAGAGTCAGTAAGAGGTAGAGGAGCAGCAAACAAGGACAGCGTGGAGGAGCAGAGAGCAACAACAACTACGTAGCAGTTGCGCATCCACTACGCAGGACAACACTGTAGCTCCAGAGGGTTTCAGAATTACGCAGAAGCTCTTCAGGGCCAGTGTAAGGCCTGTGCCACCCTCTCTAGGCATATGCAGTCCCTCTCTAGGCAGCGCAGTGGCACAGAGAGCCTAGTAGGGTTGACGTTGGGGCTTCTAGGGAAGCGCTAGGGTTTCTAGGGCCAGATCCGGGCCGAGTCTTGTAAATCCTATTTGAGGGTGTGGATCAGTCAGATATTTGGTCTTGGAACAACATGTTAGCTACAAATTTATTTTATTCTTGGAACCCAGATTTACTGTACTCAGAATCTACTTAATAAAATAAACCCTCATATCTGTTGCACCGGTTTTCCAGCTTTGGGTTTTTCTAAGGACTTATGTCCAAAAATCCATGTGTCACTTTGTTTGAATGAGCGTAGTATTCAATAAATGATCTGCATGTGTAGACTGTTAGTTGTGTTTACTTCGGTATTTTTTGAATCTAATTTATGAAGATAACTTGTATAATCAAAATCAAGTAGGAGAAGTAAACCATGATACTGCAATAGAAATTTCACATGGTATCAAAGCGATAGCAGATCAAGCTGAATCTCCAACAATATGCTGAAGAATATTTTTTCTGAGGATAGTATCAGAAGTAGCAGAGATCCGAAAGGGGTAGCTTGACAACAGGAGGACGCAGATCCAGGAAGGGACAACGCTGCAGATTCAGAAGGCCATCAGGCTTACGCAGAGCCTTCTCAGGTTAGCGTAAGGACTACGTCACCCAGTCTGGGGTTACACAGTCCACTTCTGAGTAGCGCTGAGGCTGCGCTGGGCCAGCCAGTGAGACGCAATCCAATATTCCTTCTGTTGCAGAAAGCCTTGCCAAGATCCGGAAGCAGTGCTTCAGATCTTCAGCAGTGCTAGTGTGGTGGAGATTTTGCCGGTGTAGAATTGTGCCTAGCTAAGTCAACAACGATGGGAGGAAGACAGATACTCAGCAGATCTGAGCCAAACAGATCTGAGATTCGTCAGGAGGGTGATCGGAGAGTGTTGTTCGATTGTGTTTGGGTGAAATATTTCCAGGAGGGAAATCAGTGGTCAGAGGGAGCAGCTACTATAGAGGGTTTCTTATCACCAAGAAACCTAGATCCAAAATTTTCTGTTGAGTGTTGCAACAGAAAGAGGGAGAGGAGTATCTGTTCTAACAGATCTGAGAAAGATGGCGAGATATGGACTGAGAGATCAGGATAGGTTGGACGGCATGTCCAACTTTGTTATCTGGAGGGCCAAAATCCTGTCAGTTTTGGATGAGTATGGTCTCAAAGATCATGCAAAAAATGTTCTAGTTGTACCAATCGATGCAGATCCTCTAAAGAAGTATGAATACAATCAAGTGCGGACAAAGGGTTTGGTCATGGACGGAGTCAAAGACCACATCATACCTCATATTGCTGGAAAGAATACAGCAAATGAGATGTGGGTAGCCTTGGACACGATGTATCAAGAAGGCTCTGTCCAACGAAGGATGCTTCTGGAAAATCAGATGCAGTTTTCCAGATGATGAAGGGTGAGGAGATAGATCCATTCCTCTTCAAACTTCAAACTATCCAAGATCAACTGATTGCCATGGGTGAAAATTCGGATGAAGGGCTCCTAGTGAGGACGACCCTAAATGCAGTCTCAGAAGATTGGGAAATGTTTGTCCAGAGCATTATGGGAAGGGAAGCGTTACCATGATGGGCGGACATGTGGGCTATCCTCTGCCAAGAGGAGATCTGGAGGATCACCAAGAAGCAGAATACCAATGGTGGAAGTGGATCAGCCAGAGTGAAGAAAGAAGAGGAGGATGATGCACCCCTTGCATCAAAGGAAAGGAAGCAACAAGGGAAGAAGAAGAGGGACCTTTCCAAGGTCCGGTGCTTTAACTGTGGCGATCTTGGACACTTCGCCAACACTTTTCCTAAGAAGAAGGACAAAGGTTCTTCTGATTCCAAGGCTGTAGCAGCAAAGGATGATGGTTCTAATGATGATATAGCCATGAGTGCTCATGTCCCTCAGGAGAAGAGGTGGGGTGACATGGATCTGTAGAGCATCTACAGACAGTGTGGTGGGATCCTTGAGTCAACGCTACTATTGGATCACATACGAGCTACAGGAGCCTTAAGATGGTAGCGGGATGAGTCGGGAGATGGTTGCAGAAGGTCACAATGAAGCAGAGGGGGGAGTTGAGGAGCTAAAGAGGGAGCAGCGTAGTGCAGAGGAAGCAACAATGTAGAGGCAGCAGCGCAGAGGCTGATGAGAATTCAACAGCGCAGAGACGCTGAGCTCACGCAATGTAGTGTTGCAGCAACGCAGTGGCTTCGAGAGGACAGCGTAAATCAACAACCAAGGGAGCTTCAGTGATGGAAGGCAACCTGACTTGTTTTTCAATGATTGGGCAGGAGTTCTTCAGTTGCTTACTTCTCGGCAACTGAATTGCAGTGCAACAGTTAGCAATGGCAGTGCTATGGGCAACATGATGCAACAATTTGAGAGGGAGCTGCAATAAAAATGTGGCAGTGGCATGGGCAGTAATACAGAAAGCAACAATGTAGTGGATGGAGGGTAGCAAGCCAAGCATCAGCAAAACAGAATCCAACTTCAAGATCTTTTAGTGCATGGTGTGGATGCATTGCTAGAGCACACTCTGTGCTAAGAGGGAGTGTTGAGATTTTGTATAGTTGGTGTAGCATCGGGTGTGCTCTAGCCCTGAAAATTTGTGGAGGGGCTATGACACACTTGAACTCCAAAACCCAGAAAGTGTTTAGTGAAATTTCAGTTGGTGTTCAAGTTATTCAAATAATTAATTATTTTAATGTATTTCCTAAGTCTAAATTTAGGAAAATTAAATAATTAAAGTGAATTAATTAACATATGTGTTGAAATGTTCCAAGTGACACAGATCAATCAGTATTTTAATCTCACCCGTTGATGAATGTTTTAATCTCAGCCGTTGATGAGATGAATGAAAAAGTATAAGGGAAAGGCTTGAGGGTCAGTTGGAGAGAGACACACGATTGCAGAATTGAGAGATTGATCTGGAATTCTAGGGTAGGGTTTGCTAAGAATTTCCAAAGGAGTTTTCTGCAGTGAGGGGTAGTATTGGCTGAGGGGATGATTTGATCCCAGAGCCAAGAGTCAGTAAGAGGTAGAGGAGCAGCAAACAAGGACAGTGCAGAGGAGCAGAGAGCAGCAGTAGCAGCTACGCAGCCGCTACGCAGGATAGCGCTCCAGCTCCAAAGGGTTTTAGAATTACACAGAGGGTCTTTAGGGCCAGCGTAAGGCCTGTGTCACCCTCTCTCAGGTTACGCAGTCCCTCTCTAGGCAACGCAGTGGCACACAGAGCCTAGCAGGGCTGACGCTGGGGCTTCAGGGGCACCGCTGGGGTTTCTAAGGCTAGATCCGGGCCAAGTCTTGTAAATCCCATTTGAGGGTGTGGATCAGTCAGATATTTTGTCTTGGAAAAACAGGTTAGCTGCAAATTTCTTTTATTCTCCGTCGGGTTTTCCATATTTGGAACCCAGATTTACTGTACTCAGAATCTACTTAATAAAATAAACCCTCATATCTACTGCACTGGTTTTCCTGCTTTGAGTTTTTCCGGGGACTTGTGCCCAAAAATCCATATGTCACTTTTTTTGAATGAGCGTAGTATTTAGTAAATGATTTGCATGTGTAGACTGTTAGTTGTGTTTACTTCGGTATTTTCTGAATCTAATTTATGAAGATAACTTGTATAATTAAAATCAAGTAGGAGAAGTAAACCATGATACTACAATAGAATTTTCACAACATGAACACCAACAAGTTCACTATTGATTTCACACTTGCACTATAAAATTCTATGAGATTCTCCAAGATTACATTAGACAAGCTCTCCAATGATAGAGCTCCAAGCCTCAAATCTCTCCAAGAATAGGACCCTACATCTTGGGTCCATCAAAGCCCATTCCATCATGGCTTCTATAGGTTTCTACTATTAAAAATCCTAGCCCCTTACACCCTAGCATAGATACAATTTTAAAGACTCTCATGTAGAATCATTAACAAAAGACCATGATTTGAGTACTTCTATATTCAATTTACGTTGATGCGCATGTTAAATTAGCATATATAACTATCACTAGAAACTGCTCAATTTCAATGGTAATATACACTAAAAATCATATTTGCAAGTACACAAATTGTTGATAGCAATGTATTTCATTTATTGAACGAATGAATTTACAAGTACATACCAATAAATTTATCACAAGTTTGTATAAGATGTTTTTCAAGCTTGCTACAGGCTACGACACTCTAAATGTTTGCAAACCCTAGCTCTGGCATCCACCATCAAACACAAACCATAAGTATAAAGCATGTCATATAAAGGCATCATTCCAAGATACTCCTAGCTTCCTCAAAGGGTGAGAAACAAACTAACATGAACTTGCACCATAAATTTCCTCTACAAAATTATCAAACATTACATCACAAAACATTTCCAATGATAGAGCTCCAAGACTCAAAATATCCCAAACAATAGTACCCTAGATCCTAGTTCCTTCTCATGTAAGGAAATAAAATCCTAGAAAATCATGCCTTAGGTTTTCGATCCCACGAGCCCTAACCCATTCTACATTTGCATTAATACAAGTATGAAGACCCTAAGATAGTTTCATCAAAAAAATACAATGAACTAATGCCTAATAGTTTCAATCTACTAGGCCTGCGAGCAAAGCACCAGACCAGACTTTAGGAAATTTTCACTCTTCTAGCACACATGTCTTGCTATAGGGCTCATCAACACAAACCCTAGGCATCAATCCCTAGCACATGATGTCTTCCCTGTGCTTTTCCTATCGCAAACCCTAGCACCTTGCATCCTTGCATTAAAACAAGTATGAAGACACTAGGATAGGTTCATCAACAAACTACAATGATGCAATGACTACTCTTTTCAATTCACATGGTCTCCAATCAAACCATCGCACTAAGTGTTAGTTTTTGTAGCATCGGACGTGCTCTAGTCTAAAAAATTTGTGGAGAGGATAAAACACATGAGATCTACATAACCCTAAATCATTTATGGAAATTCCACCTAGAAGTGTCTCAATTAGATTATTAGCCTATTTTTTAATGTTTCCTAAGTCTAAACTTAGGAAATCTAGTTAATTAATCAGTATTAAGTGAGATAAGGTGTTAATCATCTAGAAACTCACACGGATCGATCCAGGAATGATCTTAGCCATTGATTATATTTTAATCTTGGCCGTTGGAGTCCCAACTGGAAATTATAAGAGGAGGTCGATGGGTAGATGGAGAACATACCAGAGCAGACGCTTAATGATCTAGGCAGATTGATTTTCCAGTAGCAAAGTAATTCAACAGGAGGATTCGAGCCAGAGATCGAGTAGCAGGTGGTAGAGTAGAGTGGTAACATTCCGGAGAAAGTTTTCAATGCCGGAAGAGTCAGATTGAGAGTGTGAATTTTCCGAGAGGGAGTGCACAAGGACTAGGCAGGCAACAAAAGAAAAACTGTTTGATCTAGATGGAGGAGCAGTCGATTCAGTAGCTTGTGGTCAATATTTTGATTAGGAGGACCAGTGAATTGGCTCTAGAGCTAGAGAGAAGCAGAGTTGTTGTTTTCAAGAGTTTCTAGAGGTAGTAACAAAAAGACTAGTGCAAACACTGCGTAGAGGCTGACACAGAAGGAAGTGAAAATTTCACACGATGCAATGAGTGCTAAGTGGACTATTCAAAAAATCATGAGAAATTAGTTAGTTACGACCTCCTCTCATGGAAATGGTCATAGATGATTGACTAAATTAATGCAGTTGAATCCCAAAAATGATATCTAATATAATGCACTACGGAAACCCCTCATACTTAAAATACTAAGAGTAAAGGGATCTTTTCTTGAATGGTTCATGAGGCACAATAGTTGCTAATGTTTTGCAAATGGGGTAGCAAGCTAAGTGGGCTTGATTGTGGGGAAAACTCCACATTTAAGCGCGCTTGAGCCAGAGGAGTTCTGGGATGTGTGACCTCCCAGGAAGTCCTGGTTACCGGGTGCAAGCCCCG
Organism: Pinus albicaulis; assembly: GCA_034641835.2. Taxonomy (NCBI): domain Eukaryota; kingdom Viridiplantae; phylum Streptophyta; class Pinopsida; order Pinales; family Pinaceae; genus Pinus; species Pinus albicaulis. The sequence continues at coordinate 935,897,812 of CM076577.1, read as the reverse complement.
GAAGTGATGATTGACGCTATGTGATTCATTTCACTAGTTTCAATCCCACTTCTTCACCCCCGTGAGCATCACTCGATGCAATGAGTGCTAGGTGGACTATTCAAAAAATAATGAGAAATTAGTTAGTTACGACTACCTCTCATGGAAATGGTCATAGATGATTGACTAAATTAACGCAGTTGAATCCCAAAAATGATATCTAATATAATGCACTGTGGAAACCCCTCATACTTAAAATACTAAGAGTAAAGGGATCTCTTCTTGAATGGTTCATGAGGCACAATAGTTGCTAAGGTTTTGCAATGGTGTGTTTAAGTGGGGCTTGACGGGAAAACCTTAGCGTTTGGCACGCTTGAGCCAGAGGAGTTCTGGGATGGGTGACCTCTCGAGAAGTCCTGGTTACTGGGTGCAAGCCTCGGAAGTGATGATTGACGCTATGTGATTCATTTCACCAGTTTCAATCCCACTTCTTCACCCCTATGAGCATCACTTGATGCAATGAGTGCTAAGTGGACTATTCAAAAAATCATGAGAAATTAGTCAGTTATGACTACCTCTCATGGAAATGGTCATAGATGATTGACTAAATTAACGCAGTTGAATCCCAAAAATGATATCTAATATAATGCACTGTAGAAACCCCTCATACTTGAAGTGCAAATTGCTGAAAGGCCAGTTTCAAGAATTGAAATCAGCTGTGGGGTGAGGAAAAATCCTGATTCTCTCAGATTGGATTGCTAGTTGTGCATCTAAATTATTGTACTCAGATTTGCTACTCAAGAATAATAATAAAATCCTCATCTACTGCACCGGTTTTTCCACATTGGGTTTTTTCGAGGACATTTGTCCAAAAATAACCATGTTAGTTTTTTTTGTGTGTGCTAGCATATTTCTCAATTTCCAATGCTATTATTTTCCGCAGTTTTGTTTGTGAAGGTTGCAAAGTGATTTATTCAGTATTTATCGTAGAAAATAAATTGTTAAATTAATCAACAATTAAAAGAATAATTTCCAGTTGTTGCATTAGGATTTCAGTAGTGAAATTTTCACATGATATCAAAGCGTGATTGATCAATCAAGAAGCTTAGAAGTGGAAGAAGGAAAATTTTGCTATTTAGAGGGAGCAGTAGGCCTAAATTTTGTGTTACTATGTAGTACATAGCCAGGTAGTTCGAATTGTTGGGAAAGGATTCGATTTTCAGTTGCAGGGTGGCGAAAAATTCAATTTTCCTAGAATAGTGATTCCAGCAGGCAGAGGGAGAAGCAACAAGTCAGATTTTTGCTGAGCATATTTCCTAGTTGGCCGCAGAGTATTTTGCAGCAGTTTGGAGTAGCAGAAATAAAGTCGGGTGGAAGAAGAGCACACAGATTTGTATCCAGTAATTCTTCAATGTGACCATGGATAGAGTCGACATTCAGGGGCCCTCAGATTTTTCTTCCAGGTTGGAGGACGAATTTTCTTGCCTATCAGGCTCAACTTCACAAGGTGTCTAGTATATGGACAATGGAGTTTCAACTCACATAATAGGGGTTAGAGAATATTTCTCTAGCTACAATAAGGAGAAGATGGATTTCCAAATTATGATGGGAAACAAAACGAAGTGTACTCCAGTAGGGAGAGGTACCATCAATTTTCAGAGGGAGTCAAGAGCAAGAAGTAGCGCTACAAATGTACTTTATGTGCCAGATTGGGTATGAACTTGATTTCAGTATCCCAATTATAGGATAAGGGGTATGATATCCACTTTTTAGGGAAGTAAGTGTGTGTCAAACACTTGAGATGGAAGAGGGTGAGACAGAATGGAGTTAGAAGCAACATGTTGTACATGTTGAAGCTTGACTCTCCAATGGCACTAATAGGCAGTGACGGTAGCAGTGGGAAGGAACTGAATGAGCTATGGCATAGGAGAATAGGACATTTACACCATGGAGCACTTAAGATGCTCAGATAGACAGTAACAGGGGTTCCAGAACTTGGCATGGAACACGATGGTGTGCATAGGGTGTGTGCTTGGGAAATATGCTAAGACAACATTCCCAAGAAGTGACAATAATGCAGGTGGCATGTTAGGGCTTATACTCTTAGATATTTGTGGCATGATGTCCACTAGAGCTCTTTGAGGGGCCGAATACTTCGTCACCTTTATTGATGATCAATCCAATAAAACCTGGATCTACTTCCTAAAGACCAAGAATGAGGTCTTCAATTGTTTCAAGGAGTTTAAGGTTCTTGTGGAGAATACGACAAGGAAGAATATTAAGGTGCCTCGCTCAGATAATGGTGAAGAGTATATTGATAAAGACCTCACATATTTTTGTACAAAGGAAGGCATCAGAAGAGAGTGGACAACTTGATATAATCCACAGCAGAATGGGGTAGCGTAGCGGAAAAACATAACTATAGTTGGGGTACAAAAGCAATGTTATATGACCAGGATTTGCCCAGGTTTCCGTGGGCAGAAGCATATAACATAGCAGTGTATATTCAGTATAGGACTCATAGAGCATTGGGGAAGAAAATGCCAAAAGAGGTCTTCACAGGGAAGAAGCCAGAAGTTAGTCACTTCAGGATCTTTGGCAGCATTTCTTATTGCCATGTGCCAGATTAAAAGCACACCAAATTGGATGAGACTGCATAGAAGTGTTTCCTTGTTGGATATAGAGAAACCTCCAAGGCATACATGATCGACATTCCTAGCAATAGGAAGATTGTAGTAAGACGAGACGTAAAGTTCATGGAAGGTCGAGCTTTCAAGAGATCTAGTGAGATGCCAACAGGTGATGAGAATCAACCAGTTGAAGCTCCATTGGTCCAGTAACAGGGTGTAAATTTTCATAGATGTTCTATGCTTGATACAACTGTACTTTAAACCCGATACCAAATAAAAATCACATAAACATGAAAGTAAAATGCTAATAGAACATACCAATTGATCGATGGAAGACAAGCCAAAAATACACTTAACTTGATCAAAAAAATATATGTGTTGTGGTGCGTTACGACGATCAACATGATGCTTCAACCAGCAAAGTCTCCTCACGGTCAGCCAATTAGAAGTGTCACACAACCCTCAAGACAACTCTACAACAGTCAACCCAAAGTCAACAAAAGTCAACGTTGTCCAGTCAACGGTCAATGCAAAACAACAACAAAAACAGAAAGTCAATGCAGCAAGGCCTAATGTCAATGTCCAACCTCGGTTTTTGTGCCAGAAAATGCGGACTGCAGAGATCGAAGTTTTGGGAGAGTTTGAGGTCAAGTTGACCAAGTGTTGACCAATTTCAACGTTGGTCAAAGATGCGCTGAAAACCCTAGAACATATCTGAAACCCTAGCTGCTGTTTTCCCACGTGTGAGTGAAGAGAAGCCTCCAAATGATGATCGAACCAATCAGACACAAGAGAGAAGTGTGTGATGAGTGATGGTGAAAATGACCTCCAATGTTGACCAATATATATCCATCTGTGAGGGTGTGTGACACATCTATTGGGGCTCCAAGCCTACATTACAATTCTGGCCGACCTTGCACATAAGTGGAATTAATTCAAAATAAATGTTCTGCTCATTCGATCAAGATGATCTTTAGATCGATCTTGCACCTCTTCGAAAGAGGAATGCGATAAAAATATTGGTATCTTCATCTGAGCATCACAACATGGAGTTTGGACCTAGTTGCCCAAAATTAACACTCCCTCTCAACTAGGGAGAACTCCATCAACCTGTGCCATCCAAACATCGTGCGTCATCCCACCGTAACTTTCTTTGCTTGATTCTTTATTTTAGAACAAAAGGTGAGTCACAAAAACATCACTCCCGGCTGACAAAATCAGCTCAAAGGTATGAAACCTCTATAGGACTCAAAGGAGTCTCATACTAACCCGAAGATAGTTTAATTGACCCGAAGTCAGTTGGAGGTTCGAAACCTCACTAGATTTGATCCTAGATCAAGTGGTTGGACACGTTCCATCCTAGACATAGAGAGTACGAAAATCTCTGATGCGTCCATCGGTCTTGCTACTGGTCTCTATCTTTTCTCACCTCATTGCTCAAGATGGAAGGTACTTCCCATGAGTCCGAGACTCCATGGGTAGGATGCATACGGGGCACAGATCAAAGAGAGGTGAACCAACTCAATGCACTTAGCATGCGACTAACAAGGTTCGGCAAGTCTAGCCCTGTGGTTGCTTATAGCTCCAAGAAGCTATCCCCAAAGCCCCCTGGAGCTCCCAGAGCTCATCGTCCAACAAGACCCTCAGCATAGGGTCATTCCATGATTCCAAGATTCTCACGGAAGGTTAGGAACTTGACCTTCCCCAAGGGCTTTGTGAGAATATCCGTGACCTGCTCGTCAGTTCCTATATGATCGAGCCTTACGACGCCTCGCTGTACCATATCCTGGATAAAGTGGTACCTAATATCAATATGCTTGGATCGATTGTGGAACACGAGATTCTCTGACAAATGAATCCCACTCTCGTTATCACAAAGGATAATGATGGTATCTAGCACATGTCTGAGCAACTCACTGAAGAGCTTTCTCAACCAAATAGCTTCACAACAGGCCATACTCACTGCAATGTATTCGGCCTCAGTGATGCTTAAAGCCACCGACTTCTGCATCTTGCTCATCCAAGATATCGAAGCAGACCCAAGTGTGAAGCAACATCCAGATGTGCTCTTGCGATCCACCACACTTCCAGCCCAGTTGGCATGAGTATATCCACGGAGTCTCAAATTCTCAAAAGTGTATCTTAGCCCATGGTTTATTGTGCCCCGAAGATATCTCAATAGATTCTTGGCACCAACCCAGTGAATGTGTTGAGGGTCAACCATGTGTTGACTCAAAATGTTCACTGCAAAACATACGTTCGGACGGGTGTTCACTAAGAACATCAAGGCCCCTATGAGTTGACGATACTCGGTAGGATTTTCTAGCATGGGCCCAACAACGTTTCCATCCAGATGTGCTCTTGCGATCCACCACACTGCCAGCCCAGTTGGCATGAGTATATCTACGGAGTCTCAAATTCTCAAAAGTGTATCTTAGCCCATGGTTTATTGTGCCCTGAAGATATCTCAATAGATTCTTGGCACCAACCCAGTGAATGTGATGAGGGTCAACCATGTGTTGACTCAAAATGTTCACTGCAAAACATACGTCCGGACGGGTGTTCACTAATAACATCAAGGCCCCTATGAGTTGACGATACTCGGTAGGATTTTCTAGCATGGGCCCAACAAAGTTTCCACTCAAATTCTTAAAGTTGAGCTCCATCAGTGTCGACACAGACTTACAGTCCATCATTCCAAATATTTCCAGCAGTTTCACAATGTATTTTCCTTGAGAGAGGAAAATCTCGCCAGGTCTCTGCCAGACCTCCAGGCCTAGGAAGTAATGCATTAGTCATAGGTCCTTCATCTCAAACTCAGAAGCGAGCTCCCTCTTACACTGTTGAATGAGAGGGTCAACACCTATCAGGAAGAGATCGTCCACATAGAGAACTAGAATGAGAGGCTTTTCTCTATCAACCATGCAGTAAAAGTTTGGATCAACATTACTTCGAGTGAAGCCCAACTTCATCAAGTAGCTATCTATCCTCTCGTACCAAGCCCTGGGGGCTTGCTTCAACCCATAGAGGGCTTTCTTCAACTTGCATACAAAAGAGTCTCTATCCTGGACTTCGAATCCTAGAGGTTGCTCCACATTCACCTCTTCCTTTATCGAACCATGCAAAAAGGCAGTCTTCACATCCATCTGATGAAGATTCCATCCTTGCATAGCAGCAAGGGAAATAATAGATCATATGGTGGTATATTGGGGCACAGGTGCAAATATATCATCATAGTCTACACCTTCCTTTTGAGAGAAGCCACGAGCAACGAATCTTGCCTTGAAGTTTTCAACACTACCATCAAATTCATGCTTGATCTTATAGAGCCATTTCCAGGTGACAACAGCTTTGTCCTCCGGTCTCGGAACCACATCCCAAACATCATTTTTCATAATGGACTTGTACTCTTCATGCATGTCATCCTTCCAGACTTGATGCTTTACGACTTCTTCGAAAGATCCAGGCTCAGATTGTATGATTGTACTCATGGCTACTAGATACCCTTGGTATCTATTTGGCTTCTTGCTTTCACTGAATGTCCCCCTTGGGGCCATATGTCTCTCGGCATCTTCGAGAGTATCCTGGAGCCATGCGGGTCTTCTCTTCATTGAAGGAGGTGGATCAATGGGGTCCATCGGTCCTTCAACATCAGGCATCATCTCATCCTCCAGTTCATCCTGATTCCCAAATCTTACATCATGGTCTTCCTCAAAGCTTGGAAGATTTATCACTTTCCTGAGGGAAGCATATTCATCAAAGGTAACATCGTGGAAAATCTCCACTTCTCTTTGACCAGGCACATAGACTCTATAAGCCTTCAAAGTTTCACTGTAGCCCACAAACATTCCCTTCTTCCCAGAAGCTTCCAACTTGCTTATCTTCTCTTTCGGTACATGAAAGTAAATGGGACAACCAAAAACTCTAAAATGAGAAACGTCAAGTTTCTTACCAGAGAAGACCTCTTCGGGAGTTTTGGAGTCCAGAGCGGAATACGGGTATCGATTTTGTATGGACACAATAGTGTTCATATCTTCTCCCCATAGAAACTTCGGAAGACCTTGTTCACACAGCATGGCATGGGCAGCTTCCACAATGGTTCTATTCTTTCTTTCAGCAACGCCATTTTGCTCAGGAGTATACACGGTTGTGGTCTCCCTCTTAATGCCATCTTCTCTGCAAAATTTATTGAACTCATTCATCTCATATTCAGTGCCATTATCCGTCCTCAAAATCTTGATCTTCTTCCCTATTTGATTTTCCACCAAGGCTTTGAAAGTACGAAACCACATGAAAGCTTCATCCTTCTTCTTCAAAAAGTATATCCAGGTCTTGCGAGAGAAGTCATCTATAAATGTCATGTAATAAGAACATCCTCCCAAAGATGTCACAGATAGATCAGAATGTATCAATTGCAAGACATTAGATGTCTTTGTGACACTTGAGGGGAAAGGTCCCCTTGTATGCTTTCCTTTGGCACAACCCTGACATACACCTTCATGATCATTTTTGAATTTGGGCATCCTTGTCACCACCTTCCTTGCTTCGAGAAGGGCTTTGAATGAAGGTGTCCAAACCTCCGGTGCCATAGTTCGGTTTACGAATAGTATCACATGACATAGATCCTAGTGAACTTCCTCCAACCTGGTAGAGTGTATCAACTCTAAACCCAATCGTGAGAACTTCCTTGAAACTCCTCTTCCAGATGTGTACCTTTCCATCGACGAATGCCACCTTGAAACCTTTATCTTCCATGGCCGAAATAGACACAAGGTTCTTCTTCAAATCAGGTACATATAGTACATCTTGCAAGCGAAGGACTTGACCTTGAGATAGATGGAGGGTCATAGTCCTTGTCCTTTTCACGGGATAGGTGGCATTATCTCCAAGGATAATTTTCAGATTAGTATCCTTCTCAATCAAATCAGAAAGTGCTTCTTTAAGCCCAGTGAGGTGCCTTGAAAAACCACTATCAATCAACCAGACATCCAAGGTGTTGGGTGGAGATGCAGCAGAGAGGGTAGATACAAGGATGAATTCATTTTTCTTATCATCAACAACATTAGATTCCTCATACTTGGAATTTCTTGACCTTTTGAAAGGTTGCCCATTTCCATTGCGACCAGAGGGAGCCTTCCTCTTTCCTTTGACCCTGTTGTTCCTTTGATTTCCATTCCTCTTGTTGTTGTTGTCATCATCCCCATGAGAATCCCTTCTATTAGGACATTCTCTAGGATAGTGGCCAAGCTTGTTACATGTGTAACATCTTCCTTTCTTTTCTCAGGCCCCTGCTCTTCCATGGTTCCTCGAACTACCATTGCTCTTCTTCTTAGCACGAGCGGTGAAGGCAACATTACCTTCATTTTCATATTCCATCATTCTTGTTTTCTCTTGAGTGCATCTCGACAATACTTCGTCAAAATCAGGAATCACATTATTATTGAGAATGGTAGTAATGAATACATGCCATTCAGAGGGGAGACCTCCAAGTGCGGTAAGAACCATTTCTCGATCAGCTATTGTTTCCCCAATGGCAAGAGGGTTATTCCTGATTTCAGTCAACTTCAGAAAATAGGATTGAACGGATTCATCCCTGCCTTTCTTGAAATTCTTTAATTGGTTCTTAAAGAAAAAAGCTCGATTTGCATTATTAGCCATGAACATGTTGACCAACTTATCATACATCTCCTTAGATGTGTCCAGCTCAGAGATGTAGGCAACCAAACTTTAATGGATGGAATCTCGGATGATCAGCTTAGCTTTGATTTCTCCTTTTCTATACTTCATCTTGGTGGCAGCAGGTGCAGATGATGGAGGCTCTTGGGTTTTACCCTGCACATAGTCCATGACCTCTTGATCTTCCAAGATCAAATCCAAAGACATCTTCCAAGCATGAAAGTCGAACTTTCCAGTCAACTTGTCATCAACTTTGAAGCCATTATAATTTGAGGTACCCATGAGTCCTTAACAAGTACTACTTCGGTGATTGCTCTTAATACACACTTGGGCTTTGTCTTCACCTTAGCTCTGATACCATGTAAATTTTCGTAGATGTTCTATGCTTGATACAACTTTAATTTAAACCCGATACCAAATAGCAATCATATAAACATGAAAGTAAAATGCTTATAGAACATCCAATAGATCGATGGAAGACAAGCCAAAAATACAGTTAACTTGATCAGCAAAATATATGTGTTGTGGCGTTACGGTAGTCAACATGATGCTTCAACCAACAAAGTCTCCTCACGGTCAGCCAACCAAAAGTTTCACATAACCCTCGAGACAGCTCTACAACAGTCAACCCAAAGTCAACAAAAGTCAACATTGTCCAGTCAACGGTAAACACAGAACAATAGCAACATAAAGTCAACGCAGCAAGGTCAAAGGTCAACATCCAGCCTCAGTTTTTGTGCCAGAAAATGCAGACTACAGAGATTGAATTTTTGGGAGAGTTTGAGGTCAATTTGACCAAGCGTTGACCAAAGTCAACGCTGGTCAAAGTTGCGCTGAAAACCCTAGAACATATCCGAAACCCTGGCTACTATTTTCCCATGTGTGAGTGAAGAGAAGCCTCCAAATGATGATCGAACCAATCAAACACAAGAGAGAAGTGTGTGATGAGTGATGGTGAAAATGACATCCAACGTTGATCAATATATATCCATCTCTATGGGTGTGTGACACATCTGTTGGGGCTCCAAGCCTATAGTACAATTCTCGTTGACCTTGCACATAAGTGGAATTAATTCAAAATAAATGTTCTACTCATCCGATCAAGATGATCTTTAGATCGATCTTGCACCTCTCCGAAAGAGGAATCCAATAAAAATATTGGCATCATCATTTGAGCATCACAACATGGAGTTTTGACCTAGTTGCCCAAAATTAACATAGGGGCATACACAAAGGCAACTAGTTGGACAGTCATAGGGATCCAGTACAGTGAGAAATTTTGGCCATTAGATTCACCGAGGAGTAAGTTGTCATAAACCCTCGTGCATGTTTTAGTCCGATGGGAATTTAGGTCGTCTATCTACCTCAAGATCAACCCTTGGATATGGAAGGGGGAAAAGTATCCATGGTAGTGAAAAGTGGAAAGTGGACCCTACGTGTTTATGTGTCCACTGATTCACTACCATGTGGAAGGACCCATGTGAATAATGGGGTGTAAGTGGGGACCAACATGCAAGGAAGAAAGACTGCATGCATGCTAGGTGTTTAGGGGAAGTCATGCAAGCCAGTTTGTGTCCAATGTGAACTAAGAAAACTAATTTAGTACAAGAAGTTACCTTTGAATGAAGCAGAGGTGCATAGGACAAGCTTGTATGTCTAAAGAGTCAAGACAATTATAGAATGTCATTACAAGTATATTTGATTGGTGCAGCGGATTAAAACAATCAAAATGTTTACCAATTTTTCTGAATATTCATTAATTTCTTGAGTCATTTGCCTAATATACAAGATAAGGTATCCAATTTAAGCGTTCACTTTCCAATTTGTACACATGTCAAGAGATAAATCATCTAGTGATGTGCTCTACATATCCAAGGGCTTCAAGTGTTAGACACTCCACATGATGAGGATTCTTGTTGTCTGAGATGAACTTATAGTGCACCAATGTTCTTACTCAACATATATGCTCTAATGGGATATAATATTTACTTGGTCAAATAACCTTTAAGCCAAAATTTCTTATTTGGTTACCCAAGTTAATCTTCAAGGGGGACGTTGTTGATATGTTGGCCATTTTTTATTTTTGTTGCCAATGAAATCTTAAGGTGGATGTTGTTGAGTTGTTGACTCTACATAACATATGATCATAATGGAGATATGCTAATTGTTGCCACCTTATTACCTTTTGGAGAGGTGTTAGCTAAGCTTGATGTAGGGTTGTTATGGCTCTTGGATGTCATTCATTAGGCACCCTTAGTTTACGGCTATGGACCACATTAGTTTTAGTGGGCGCCCACTAACACTAATGTGGTCCCCACTAACACTAATGTGGTCCATAGCCTTAAAATAAGGGTGCCTAATGAATGACATCCAAGAGACATAACAACCCTCGCCCACTAACACTAATGTGGCGCATAGCCTTAAACTAAGGTTGTCTAGTTTATGATATCCAAGTGCCATAGCGGCATACAAGATAACTATTCTAAGTCAAGCACTCACTCTCCAAGGTGTACACATGTCAAGAGATCAGTCCTCAAGTGTTGCACTCTCCAAGTATGATATTCCTACTTAGCAATTTTACTTTAGGAATCACCATTTTTTCCAATTTTGAAGTTTTTCCATCTTAGACTTGGGAAAAGTGGGTTAGGAGGACCCCACTTGGAATTTTTGGATTATGGAGGCTCCAATATAGGATAAAAAGAGGCAAGTTAGATTCCTAGTGGAAGGTGGGAGGCACCCTAAGAGGAATACATACCCCTTGTAGAAGAACACACTTGTGGAGAGAGAGAGAGAGAAGAAGGGAGTCGACGTATGGTGCCCACATGCAGAGAGAGAGAGAGAGATCAATGATAAATAGAAGGAGAAGGCATTTTTTGAGAGCTTTTGATCATTTGACAAACAAACTCTCTTGTACGCTTGAGCAATTGAGCCAACTCTACGAGGTGCTATTCAACACATTGGATTTCCGAGGGGAGATCACAACTCCTTCTTCGGTGGACTTCGAGTGCCATACAAGGGGAGCCTTTGCTACATTTGTGAAGTTTTTATGGAGGAATTCCACAGGGAGTTTCAAGCTACTTTGGAGTAGACTAGGCGCAGAAAGGGACCACGCACTTTTGTGGAGAGAGAGCTTCAAGGCAGAGTTGGTTCCGGGGATTTAGGGGCACATTTCTTTGGCATCTAGTAGCATTTTTGTAGTTGTTTGGAGGGAAGATTGGGTGGCCATCATATTTGCCAATATTTTTCTTCCTGGGCATGCGTAGAAGGAGCTTGACTAGGCCTGCGCAATCACTTGAGGAGAGCATCTGTTGTGGGAGGCTTGACCGGGAGTTTGTGACTGAGTTTTGCTAGGTGACATAAGGATAATTATTGGATGATTTCTTAGCTATTTTGGAGGGCTTTGGAAGTAGATTTTCATCTAGTGCGAATTGCTCAGCTAGAAGAGGAACTCACCCTAATTGGGGGTAATTTCAGAAGGTTGGAACGAGGCCCAACCCTCTCTGGGTCTTTGTGGGTTTGTTGAGGAGAGCCCAAGGTTAGATTGGAAGAATTTTTTGAGCACTCTAGAGGGGCCAAACTCCTGTTCATTACCAATTAGCAACAATAAACTTCCATGGCCAGTGCAAGGATTAAAGGAGTTGTACCATCTATCATCCAGGAAACATTTGTTATCACCTGGGACCTATCTAACTTTCTTTTGCAAGCCCAGGTGCAGCTACTCCATCCATCTTTGTACTCCTTGATATATTAATAAAATAGCTTAGTGTGGCCCAATTTTTGGCTAGATCTCTAGGTGTCTAATTACATGTGGAATTTTTGTGTTGCATGTGGTGTTTTGTTTTGATTATCACTGTTAATTCCTAGTAGGAATATTACAGTGGTATCAGAGCACCGGTCTTGGCTCAACCGTGGATGAAATCTTTTATGACCACAAAAGAGGAGCAAAACATTACTTACAGGAGGCATAGATACAAAATTCAGGAGAGGGAGGTCGCTGTCACACCTGATATTGAGGCCACAAAAGAGGAGTTAGAGGAAGAAAACATGGTGGAACTTGTTGTTTTTCCACGATTTTGGTGTCTAGGAAAGAATCTTAAGTCACCGATTCTACCAAGCCAAGTATCACAACATATTACAGTGGAATATAAACAACAGTAAATCACATGTGCACAAATATAGAAAACTTTTTACAAATTATGTACAATAACCCAACTTCGTTATATTAATCAAGATAAAGTATCCAATTTAAGCGCTCACTTTCCAAGTTGTACACTTGTCAAGAGATAAATCATCTAGTGATGTGCTCTACATATTCACGGGTTTGAAGTGTTAGACACTCCACATGATGAGGATTCTTGTTGTCAGAGATGAACTTATAGTGCACCAATGTTCTTACTCAACATATATGCTCTAATGGGATATAATATTTACTTGGTCAAATATCCTTTAAGCCAAAATTTCTTATTTGGTTACCCAAGTTAATCTTCAAGGGGAACATTGTTGATATGTTGGCCATTATTTTTGTTGCCAATGAAATATTAAGGTGGATGTTGTTGAGTTGTTGACTCTACATAACATATGATCATAATGGAGATATTGTAATTTTTGCCACCTTATTACCTTTTGGAGAGGTGTTGGCTAAGCTTGACGTAGGGTTGTTATGGCTCTTGGATGTCATTCATAAGACACCCTTAATTTATGGCTATGGACCACATTAGTGTTTGTGGGCGCCCACTAACACTAATGTGGTCCATAGCCTTAAACTAAGGGTGCCTAATGAATGACATCCATGAGACATAACAACCCTCGCCCACTAACACTAATATGGCGCATAGCCTTAAACTAAGGTTGTCTAGTTTATGATATCCAAGTGCAATAGAGGCATACAAGATAAATATTCTAAGTCAAGCACTCACTCTCCAAGGTGTACACATGTCAAGAGATCAGTCCTCAAGTGTTGCACTCTCCAAGTATGATATTCCTACTTAGCAATGTTACTTTAGGAATCACCATTTTTGCCAATTTTGAAGTTTTTCCATCTTAGACTTGGGAAAAATGGGTTAGGAGGACCCCACTTGGAATTTTTGGATTATGGAGACTCCAATATAGGACAAAAGGAGGCAAGTTGGATTCCTAGTGGAAGGTGGGAGACACGCTAAGAGGAATACATACCCCTTGGAGAAGAACACACTTGTGGAGAGAGAGAGAGAGAAGAAGGGAATCGACGTATGGTGCCCACATGGAGAGAGAGAGAGAGATCAATGATAAATAGAAGGAGGAGGCATTGTTTGAGAGCTTTTGATAATTTGATAAACAAACTCTCTTGTACGCTTGAGCAATTGATCCAACTCTACGAGGTGCTATTCAACATTGGATTTCTGAGGGGAGATCGCAGCTCCTTCTTCGGTGGACTTCGAGTGCCACACTAGGGGAGCCTTTGGTACATTTGTGAAGTTTTTCTGGAGGAATTACACAGGGAGATTCAAGCTACTTTGGACCAGACTACGTGTAGAAAGGGACCACACACTTTTGTGGAGAGAGAGCTTCAAGGCAGAGTTGGTTTTGGGGATTTAGGGGCATATTTTCCTTGGCATTTAGTAACATTTTTGTAGTTGTTTGGAGGGAAGATTGGGTGGCCATCATTCTTGCCAATTTTTTTCTTCCTGGGCATGCGTAGAAGGAGCTTGACTAGGCTTGCACAATCAATTGAGGAGAGCATCTGTTGTGGGAGGCTTGACCGGGAGTTTGTGACTGAGTTTTGCTAGGTGACATAAGGATAATTATTAGATGATTTCTTAGCTATTTTGGAGGGCTTTGGAAGTAGATTTTCATCAAGTGCGAATTAATTAGCTGGAGGAGGAACTCACCCTATTTGGGGGTAATTTTGGAAGGTTGGAACGAGGCCCAACCCTCTCTGGGTCTTTGTGGGTTTGTTGAGGAGAGCACAAGGTTAGTTTGGAAGAATTTTCTGAGTACTCTAGAGGGGACAAACTCCTGTTCATTACCAGTTAGCAACAACAAATTTCCATGGCCAGTGCAGGGATTAAAGGAGTTGTACCATCTATCATCCAGGAAACATTTGTTATCACTTGGGACCTGTCTAACTTTCTTTTGCAAGCCCAAGTGCAACTACTCCATCCATCTTTGTACTCGATATATTAATAAAATGGCTTAGTGTGGCCCAATTTTTGGCTAAATCTTTAGGTGTCTAATTACATGTTGAATTTTTGTGTTGCATGTGGTGTTTTTTTTTAATTATCACTGTTAATTCCTAGTAGGAATATTACAGTGGTATCAGAGCATTGGTCTTGGCTCAACCGTGGAGGAAATATTTTATGACCACAGAAGAGGAGCAAAACATTAATTACAGGAGGCATAGATACAAAATTCAGGAGAAGGAGGTCGCGGTCACACCTGATATTGAGGCCACAAAAGAGGAGCTAGACTAAGAAAAGATGGTGGAACCTATTGTTTTTCCATGATTTTGGTGTCTAAGATAGAATCGTAAGTCACCGATTCTACCAAACCAAGTATCACAACATATTACATTGGAATATAAACAACAGTGAATAACATGTGCACAAAAATAGAAAACTTTTTACAAATTAAGTACAATAACCCAACTTCATTATATTAATCAAGATAAGGTATCCAATTTAAGCGTCACTTTCCAAGTTGTACACTTTTCAAGAGATAAATCATCTAGTGATGTGCTCTACATATTCACGGGCTTCAAGTGTTAGGCACTCCACATGATGAGGATTCTTGTTGTCTGAGATGAACTTATAGTGCACCAATGTTCTTACTCAACATATATGCTCTAATGGGATATAATATTTACTTGGTCAAATATCCTTTAAGCCAAAATTTCTTATTTGGTTACCCAAGTTAATCTTCAAGGGGAACATTTTTGATATGTTGCCCATTTTTTATTTTTGTTTCCAATGAAATCTTAAGGTGGATGTTGTTGAGTTGTTGACTCTACATAACATATGATCATAATGGAGATATGTTAATTGTTGCCACCTTATTACCTTTTGGAGAGGTGCTGGCTAAGCTTGACGTAAGGTTGGTATGGCTCTTGGATGTCATTCATTAGGCACCCTTAGTTTATGGCTATGGACCACATTAGTGTTAGTGGGCACCCACTAACACTAATGTGGTCCATAGCCTTAAACTAAGGGTGCCTAATGAATGACATCCAAGATACATAACAACTCTCGCCTACTAACACTAATGTGGCGCATAGCCTTAAACTAAGATTGTCTAGTTTATGATATCCAAGTGCCATAGCGACATACAAGATAAATATTCTAAGTCAAGCACTCACTCTCCAAGGTGTACACATGTCAAGAGATCAGTCCTCAAGTGTTTCACTCTCCAAGTATGATATTCCTACTAAGCAATTTTACTTTGTGAATCACCATTTTTGCCAATTTTGAAGTTTTTCCATCTTAGACTTGGGAAAAGTGGGTTAGGAGGACCCCACTTGGAATTTTTGGATTATGGAGGCTCCAATATAGGATAAAAATATGCAAGTTGGATTCCTAGTGGAAGGTGGGAGGCACCCTAAGAGGAATACATACCCCTTGGAGAAGAACACTCTTGTGGAGAGAGAAAGAGAGAGAAGAAGGGAGTTGACGTATGGGGCCCACATGTAGAGAGAGAGAGAGAGAGAGATAGATCAATGATAAATAGAAGGAGAAGGCATTCTTTGAGAGCTTTTGATCATTTTACAAACAAAATCTCTTGTACGCTTGAGCAATTGAGCCAATTGTACAAGGTGCTATTCAACACATTGGATTTCCGAGGAGAGATCGCAACTCCTTCGGTGGACTTCTAGTGCCACACTAGGGGAGCCTTTGGTACATTTGTGAAGTTTTTCTGGAGGAATTCCACATGGAGATTCAAGCTACTTTGGAGCAGACTAGGCACAGAAAGGGACCATGCGCTTTTGTGGAGAGAGCTTCAAGGAAGAGTTGGTTCTGGGGATTTAGGGGCACGTTTCCTTGGCATTTAGTAGCATTTTTGTAGTTGTTTGGAGGGAAGATTGGGTGGCCATCATTCTTGCCAATTTTTTTTTTCTTCGACATCCGTAGAAGTAGCTTGACTGGGCTTGCGCAATCACTTGAGGAGAGCATCTGTTGTGGGAGGCTTCACTGGGAGTTTGTGGCTGAGTTTTGCTAGGTGACATAAGGATAATTATTGGATGATTTCTTAGCTATTTTGGAGGGCTTTGGAAGTAGATTTTCATCTAGTGCGAATTACTTAGCTGGAGGAGGAACTCACCCTAATTGGGGGTAATTTCGGAAGGTTGGAATGAGGCCCAGCCCTCTCTGGGTCTTCGTGGGTTTGTTGAGGAGAGCCCAAGGTTAGTTTGGAAGAATTTTTTGAGCACTCTAGTGGGGCCAAACTCTTGTTCATTACCAGTTAGCAACAACAAATTTCCATGGCCAGTGCAGGGATTAAAGGAGTTGTACCATCTATCATCTAGGAAACATTTGTTATCACCTGGGACTTGTCTAACTTTCTTTTGCAAGCCTAGGTGCAACTACTCCATCCATCTTTGTACTCCTTGATATATTAATAAAATGGCTTAGTGTGGCCCAATTTTTGGCTAAATCTCTAGGTGTCTAATTACATGTTGAATTTTTGTGTTGCATGTGGTGTTTTGTTTTGATTATCACTGTTAATTCATAGTAGGAATATTACAGTGGTATCAGAGCACCGGTCTTGGCTCAACCATGGAGGAAATATTTTATGACCACAGAAGAGGAGCAAAACATTACTTACAGGAGGCATAGATACAAAATTCGGGAGAGGGAGGTCGCGGTCACACTCGATGTTGAGGCCACAAAAGAGGAGTTAGAGGAAGAAAACATGGTGGAACTTGTTGTTTTCCACGATTTTCGTGTCTAGGATAGAATCTTAAGTCACCGATTCTACCAAACCAAGTATCACAACATATTACAATGGAATATAAACAACAGTAAATCACATGTGCACAAATATAGAAAATGTTTTACAAATTATGTACAATAACCCAACTTCATTATATTAATCAAGATAAGGTATCTAATTTAAGTACTCACTTTCCAAGTTGTACACTTGTCAAGAGATAAATCATCTAGTGACGTGCTCTACATATTCACGGGCTTCAAGTGTTATACACTCCACATGATGAGGATTCTTGTTGTCTGAGATGAACTTATAGTGCACCAATGTTCTTACTCAACATATATGCTCTAATGGGATATAATATTTACTTGGTCAAATATCCTTTAAGCCAAAATTTCTTATTTGGTTACCCAAGTTAATCTTCAAGGGGAACATTGTTGATATGTTGGCCATTTTTTATTTTTTTTGCCAATGAAATCTTAAGGTGGATGTTGTTGAGTTGTTGACTCTACATAACATATGATCATAATGGAGAAATGCTAATTGTTTCCACCTTATTACCTTTTGGAGAGGTGTTGGCTAAGCTTGACGTAGGGTTGTTATGGCTATTGGATGTCATTCATTAGACACCCTTAGTTTACGGCTATGGACCACATTAGTGTTAGTGGGTGCCCAATAACACTAATGTGGCCCACTAACACTAATGTGGTCCATAGCCTTAAACTAAGGGTGCCTAAAGAATGACATCCAAGAGACATAACAACCCTCGCCCACTAACACTAATGTGGCGCATAGCCTTAAACTAAGGTTGTCTAGTTTATGATATCCAAGTGCCATAGCGGCATACAAGATAAATATTCTAAGTCTAGCACTCACTCTCCAAGGCATACACATGTCAAGAGATCAATCCTCAAGTGTTGCACTCTCCAAGTATGATATTCCTACTTAGCAATTTTACTTTGTGAATCACCATTTATGCCAATTTTGAAGTTTTTCCATCTTACACTTGGGAAAAGTGGGTTAGGAGGACCCCACTTGGAATTTTTGGATTATGGAGGCTCCGATATAAGATAAAAAGAGGCAAGTTGGATTCCTAGTGGAAGGTGGGAGGCACCCTAAGAGGAATACATACCTCTTGGAGAAGAACACAGTTGTGGAGAGACAGAGAGAAGAAGGGAGTCAATGTATGGGGCCCTCATGGAGGGAGAGAGAGAGATCAATGATAAATAGAAGGAGAAGGCATTGTTTGAGAGCTTTTGATCATTTGACAATGAAACTCTCTTGTACGCTTGAGCAATTGAGCCAACTCTACGAGGTGGTATTCAACACATTGGATTTCTGAGGGGAGATCGCAACTCCTTCTTCAGTGGACTTCGAGTGCCACACTAGGGGAGCCTTTGCTACATTTGTGAAGTTTTTCTGGAGGAATTCCATAGGGAGATTCAAGCCACTTTGGACCAGACTAGGCGTAGAAAGGGACCTCGTACTTTTGTGGAGAGAGAGCTTCAATGCAGAGTTGGTTCCGGGAATTTAGGGGAACATTTCCTTGGCATTTGGTAGCATTTTTGTAGTTGTTTGGAGGGAAGATTAGGTGGCCATCATTCTTTCCAATTTTTTTCTTGCTAGGCATGCGTTGAAGGAGCTTGACTGGGCCCGCGCAATCACTTGAGGAGACCATTTGTTGTGGGAGGCTTGACTGGGAGTTTGTGACTGAGTTTTGCTAGGTGACATAAGAATAATTATTGGATGATTTCTTAGCTGTTTTGGAGGGCTTTGGAAGTAGATTTTCATCTAGTGCGAATTACTCAGATGGAGGAGGAACTCACCCTAATTGGTGGTAATTTCGGAAGGTTGGAACAAGGCCCAGCCCTCTCTAGGTCTTTGTGGGTTTGTTGAGGAGAGCCCAAGGTTAGTTTGGAAGAATTTTCTGAGCACTCTAGAGGGGCCAAACTCCTGTTCATTACCACTTAGCAACAACAAATTTCCATGGCCAATGCAGGAATTAAAGGAGTTGTACCATCTATCATCCAGGAAACATTTTTTATCACCTGGGACCTGTCTAACTTTCTTTTGCAAGCCCAGGTGCAGCTACTCCATCCATCTTTGTACTCCTTGATATATTAATAAAATGGTTTAGTGTGGCCCAATTTTTGGCTAAATCTTTAGGTGTCTAATTACATGTTGAATTTTTGGGTTGCATGTGGTATTTTGTTTTGATTATCACTATTAATTCCTAGTAGGAATATTACAGTGGGATCTGAGCACCAGTCTTGGCTCAACCGTGGAGGAAATATTTTATGACCACAGAAGAGGAGCAAAACATTACTTACAGGTGGCATAGATACAAAATTTGGGAGAGGGAGGTCGCGGTCACACCTGATATTGAGGCCACAAAAGAGGCATTAGAGGAGGAAAACATGGTGGAACCTGTTGTTTTTCCACGATTTTGGTGTCTAGGATAGAATCTTAAGTCACCGATTCTACCAAACCAAGTATCACAACATATTACAGTGGAATTTAAACAACATTAAATCACATGTGCACAAATATAGAATTTTTTTTACAAATTATGTACAATAACCCAACTTCATTATATTAATCAAAATGATAACACAATACTCTAGGGCACCCGTACCAGGGATAATGGCCCTCATACACCCACTGATACAAATATACAAAATTGGTGCTTAGAGTTAGTCCATCCACAACCAATCTACCCTCAACAAGATACTCTGGCCATCTGGTTGATGTAACATGCAATCACAACTCCTCTCGGTTGTACCCTATACTTCCCTTGTCCTTTAACTCCCGATCTACAGCACTACCTTTATCAATGATCCAAGTCCATTTAGACTCTAAACCTCGACTATCCAATCTACTCCCTAGTTGTGCCTTAGTCCATCAAGGGCACAACACATAGAGTCTCTTGTACATTTGTTCACAAACTGTTTGTGAACAACTCACAACTGCCTACTATTGCTTCTTAGCTACACAGGGACTTCGGTCCACTATATTCTTCCTATGTTACTCTAATGTAGACTAACATAGGGCATGGAGGGCAACCGACTATCACTACAAGATGCCCATCTTTCACAATGAACATGGGCTAAGAGGAATGCCCAACTTCTGTTGTAGATGTCCTTCTTCACACCACAAGTCTAGGCCTACTCAAACTACTCCCAGCTGATCAAATCCTTGAGATTTTCTTTTGTCACTCTAAAAACCACCTTAGTTGATCAATATGGTGCACATAGGGCTTGAAGCAAGCCTCTACAATCCTCCACATTGTTATTTAGGTTGCTCACACTCTACTTCTCCTAGGCCTACACTTGGTCCACTCTCACACTGCACTCCAACAAACCATAAGCATCCGATATATGTTGTAGCATCTGCTCACTGGTTAGGGAATCCAACCACTAGAATCATCCTCCCCCTTATCTACTTAGTCTCCCACAAACTGTTCTCTTCTAGGACAATCATTCGTCTATCATCCAACCATCAAGAAGGTGACATCTACAACTCATTGTTATTTCCTCCTTGACCTCGATTTATGTGCATTCACAAGACTGGTTAGGGCACATAAAAGCCCTAAACCACTACCCCAAAACTGCTCTTCTGTTGTCCAAACTCATCCTTCTTTTTTTGTCACTATCTTGGCTTCCAAAAAACCTTGGGAACTTCCACAAGACTTCTTGTATAAGAAAAATTGCTCCAACAACTAGGGCTGCCTCTAGGCACAAGAAAATTGTTGTTTGAAGCGTCTCCACCCTTTGTGCACCTGCGTTGCTCTTGGAGATGAATGTGACCTCTTGAGGGCCTCCTCCATAAGGCCTCATGGCTCTCAAACCTTCTCCAATCACCTATTGTTTGCTACAGTAGTCTGCGGCCACCTGTAATAGATTTTCCTCATAATTTAATGCATAGAAAATCACTCTCAAACTTACCTTGGATCAATGGCTAGGATCTGAGCATGAGTCTGCTCCAAAACTGGCCAAGACACATCCTCAAATCCCCTTGATGGATGCCTCAGACCTGCAGCCTTATTGCTCAAAAATCCGCGCCCTAAACATACCCAAAACTTGTGCTCCTTGCCACTTCCCCCTGCCTCAAACTCGTTATCCAATCGCAAGGGAATTCATTTGATGTTTGAAGCTCCTTAATACCTTTCATGTGGGTGACATAACAGCCCTAAAAGGGCACCCTAACATGTTGGCCGAATTGACCTATTAGGCCTCTTCACCCACACTCAAATTCAAATCTTCATGTCTTCACTTCTACAACTCAGATTTGAGTGATTTTCGTCGCGTTTGGTTACTTTCAGTGTCCTCTATCAACTCAAATCATCATATGTATAAATATTGTTAGGATATTCTGACACATAGGAAATATTTAAGAATAACTTAGTCTAGTGTAGAGTTAGGTAAATTGTGTTTCTTTACCATGTACATTTGTAACTTATAATCCGACAGTCACGATTTGTAGTGATTCGACGGTTATCTCTCACATCGGTATTAACGACACTTGATCCGTGGCTTGACACCCAATTGGTCCATGATCTCTATTTAAAGAGCATGGAGGGTCATATTCCCGGTAACCGTTTATGAGAGAAACATATGTAACTTTTCTTTTATATTAATAAATTGCCTGAAGTGGCCGCGTTGGCCTAGGACGTGGAGTGTTTCCCTCTTTGAGGGTTTTAACCACATGATTATACTGGTGTATTGATTTGTGATCTGTTTGTGAGCGATGACCTTTGGTTCTTGAGCTACGGAAATTAACCTGTAAATTCCGACATGGTATCAGAGCTATTTTGAGGGCCGCGTCTATTGTTGATCAAAATCCGAAGCCAGTTTGATTGCATGCGAATGTCGTTTTGTAGATCTACTATTTCTGAACATTTTTGGGCTTGGAGAACTGCTCTGTTGTGTCTGGAGCATCTGTTACAGTGAGGAATTCCTTTCCTTTCATGCAAAAAGGTTTCCGGCTACCCAAGTTATGACAGTTTAGATTTGGAGGCATAAAGCATTTGTTTTGCAGTTATATTTGTTAATAGTTTTTCTTATTTCGGTTTTCTCTGTTTATTTTTGGTTAGGTTTTATTTATTTGCCGGATCTATACCCTCTTCTCTGTGTATGCTCTTTGCTGTGCACTGTGTGCGATCTCGGCAAATCAGAAACAGAAAAGGGATTTTTTTTGCTACGTGTATGCTCTTTCCCCGCGTCTTTGTGCGATCTCGGGAAATCAAAAATAGTGAAAAAATTGATAGTTTCCAGTAAGGCTAACTGAAAATCTAACAGTCTGCAGTAAGGCTTTGCATTTCATTTTTTTTTGCTCGGTTTTTGTGTTTTTTTTTGAAAGGCACGCACACCGAAGAGTAAAATAAAAATAAAATAAAAAACCCTTCCTCCTTTCAAACAATAACGTGATCCTTTTACTATCTCACTTGGTGAGGGGTTAGTTTATGAGAATAGAGATCTTGGGTTCAAGTCTCCTTCTCAAGCTTCTTTTGTAAAAAGTTTTTGTTCAAAGGGGTGGAATTTTTTTTATTTTAAAGTCGCACTTCATCCTGTTCCCGTAACTATTTGGCATCTACAACTCAGATTTTTCAAAGGCATAACTTCTTCATCCGAAAGCCGTTTTTCGAGCCGTTTTTTTTGAAATGGCCTAATTTTTTGAGATCTTTCCATTGGAGTAGTTAGTTTCAACTTTTATCAACTTCAGTTTTTAAAAAAAATGGATGGCTACCTCACATGGTAGATATACTTAGAAGTAAAGGACTTTATAAAATAGCCACAGGGGTAGAAACTAAACCTTCTGATGATGATAAAGTCACTAAATGGGAAAATAAACAAGATCAAGCACAAGGGTTGATAGGAATGTCCATTGCTCAAGATCTTCGATTTCATAGCCTTGACATTGACACCCCTCATGAAGCTTTGGATAAGCTAAATACTGTCTTTGGCATTCAAAATCAAATCAGGGCTCACCAGCTTGAAAATGAGTTTCTTACTTTCGACCCTAATAATTTCTCTTCTATTGAAGACTTTTTTTCCAAATTCAAGATCCCTAGACTTCTTTTCGAAGGTTTTAAGGTAAAAAAGGAAGATTGTAGCCTCATATATTGCATTCTTTCTAAGCTTGACCCTACTTACTTCGTATTTATTTCTGCCTTCCATTCCACTAGAGAAGCCATCATTTCTTCAGGAACCACCTACAAGAATCTCTCTTTTGATTCCTTTTGTGATTCTTTGATAAGAGTACGACACACCTTGGACTTATTACTTCTAGAAACGCTTCTAAGAAAGCCTTAGCAGCCCAACAGCAATCATATCAAAAGAATCCCAAGAAGCAGTATCCTAAAAAGTATGGTCTGAAACCAAACAAGGGTCCTAAGCAATTTCAACTGCAAAGTGAAAAAGAAACTCACCAAAATGATAAGGCATATAAAAACAAAGGAAAGAAGATAGATAGACATTGCCACTTTTGCAATCGTGATGGCCATATAGAGTCCAAATTTTTTAAGATGATGGAAGCCTTAGAAGTAACAATGAAGAAGCACAACATCAATTTGGAGCACTCTTCACCTTCATCTTTAGATATGGCACTTTATGCTTGTGGTTGTCAAGCATGAAGATCTGGTTATGCATTAAATGTATCTTCCTCTTCTCATTCTCATGATTGGCTCATTGATTTTGGAGCTTCTTATCACATGGCCAAAAATAAAGCCATGTTTTCTTCTTTAAATGATTGTAACACCAAACATATTTATGTTGATGATGATAGATCTCTTAGTGTTTTAGGAACCATTCATCTTGATAATGGTCAATTTAATGATGTAATATTTGTTCCTACCTTGTCATGCAACCTTCTCTCTGTTTATCAGATAACTCATTCAGGTTAAGGGAAAATAGTAGAATTCTCACCTCATGATTTTGTAATCAACGACCTCAAAGGTCCTAAACATATTTTAGCTACTAGCATTGTTGATAATTCCACAAGGTTGTATAAGTTTGAAAACTTTGGGTCATCATGTCTTCCCTCCGTTTTTTTTGCTCATAATGATGAAGTGAGCAAACTTTGGCATGAGAGATTTGGTCACTTAAACTATCAATCTCTTCAAACTCTATGTAAGAAAAATATGGTGACGGGTCTTCCTAAGGTATCTTTCTGAGATGGTGTTTGCTCCGGATGTGTACTCAGAAAACATCATCAGGATAGTTTTGACAAACGTGCCTCTCAGCACGCTTCAGCACCTTTGCAGCTTGTGCATAGTGATTTATGT
Source organism: Pinus albicaulis (assembly GCA_034641835.2). NCBI lineage: Eukaryota > Viridiplantae > Streptophyta > Pinopsida > Pinales > Pinaceae > Pinus > Pinus albicaulis. Next base: position 935,873,347 of record CM076577.1, on the reverse strand, counting down.
GGTCCACTTCCTGTTGTTTCTTTCTCCAGTTGCAAGTACTTCTTAACTTACATTGATGATTTTTCCAGACGCACTTGGGTATACTTCTTAAAACTCAAGAGTGAAGTTTTTAACATGTTCTTGACCTTTAAGGCCTCTGTTGAGAAATAATCTAGACGTCAAATTCTTAAGTTAACATCATACAATGGAGGAGAATACGTTAACAACAAATTTATCAACTTATGCATTAATCATGGCACTCAATTGCAACATACTGTTCCATATACTCCACAACAAAATGGTGTAGCTGAACGGAAGAATCACACCTTAAAAGAAATGGCTAATTGTATGCTTCAATCTAAAAGACTTGGTCTCAATTTTTGGGCAGAAGCCATTAATTGTGAAAATTACATAATAAATCGCACTCCTAATAAGGTTTTAAAGAATATAACTCCAGAAGAAGCTTGGAACTCAATCAAACCAGATGTAAGTCACTTTCGTGTTTTTAGAAGTGATGCTTGGGCCCATATTCCAAATGCAAAACATAAAGCCTTAGAACCTAAGAGTGAAAAATGTATTTTTGTTGGATATTCTGAAGATGTCAAAGGATATAGAATTCTTCAACCAAAATCCAAAAATATAATCATTAGAAGAGATGTAAGATTTGATGAAAATATATCGGCCCGCGAGCCTAGTTCGGTGAGTGTGCTACCTTTGGCCTGCGAGCCTAATTTGGCATATGTGCCACCTCTCTCTCTCTCTTCTATTTTTAATAGCATTCCTTCTAGTAGAGATGATGACAGCGAGGATGAAAATCCTCCTCCACCTCTTCAATTGTTCCTTATACTCCACCACTTCCAAGATGGGTCCACTCTATTCAGGATGCAGCAGGTTCTCTTGCCAGTGACCCTGCCAATTGATGACATACATGTTCTCAGTTCGAAAGAGCTTCATCCTTATTAGCTCAAGTTCTAGAAAAATTTGATCCAGAAACCTTTGAAGAAGCCTCCAGTCATCCAGATTGGGATGAAGCTATGAATGAAGAGTATCATTCCTTATTGGAAAATGATACTTGGGATCTTTTTCCTCTTCCAAAAGGAAGAAAACTTGTCAGATGCAGATGGGTTTACAAAACTAAGTTTGGACCAGATGGAAAAGTGGATAGACATAAAGCTCATCTTTTTGCTAAAGGATTTTCACAAGTTGAAGGCATTCATTGTACTGAAACCTTCTCCCCTGTTACCAAAATGAATTCTATCTACCTTTCTCTTTCCCTTGCTGCCTCCTTTAAATGGGAATTCCATCAGATGGATGTTAAACTCTGCATTCTTACATGGAGATTTGCATGAAGAAATATACATGGAACAACCCCCTAAATTTATCCAAAAAGACTCCATCCTTGTTTGTCGCCTTAGGAAGTCTCTCTATGGTCTCGAACAAGCTCCTCGGGCTTGGTATTCCAAAATGGATAGATTTCTATTAGATAATGGCTTTTTTAGGTGTCACTCTGACAACATTATCTACACCAAGAAAGTGGGTAAGTCCTTCACCATCCTTGTTCTTGATGTTGATGATCTTATCCTTACTGGTAGTGATCCAAACCATATAAACTATGTGAAGTCTAGCCTCAAAAAGAAGTTCGAAATGACAAACTTTGGACACTTGCATTATTTCCTTGGTATTCAAGTCTTACAATCCAAGGAAGGCATTACCCTCTCTCAGTCCAAGTATGCTTGTGATATTCTACACCACTTTCACATGGAAGACTGTAAACCAGCCCCTTCTCCCTTTTAGTCTCGAGTCAAGCTTTCAGTCACTTGTACTACCCCTGAAGTTGATGCTACCTTATATCGTCAACTTGTTGGTAAACTTCTGTATCTAACCCATACCCGTCCTGACATTTCCTTTGCCATTGGTCTTGTTGCTTGATTTATGCACCAACCTCATGAAAGTCACTAGAAAGTAGCTAAAATAATAATTAGATATATTCGAGGTACATTTCAGTTTGTGATTCATTACAGTGCAGGAGCATCTCCATTGTTGATTGGTTTCACTGATTCTGATTGGGTTGGCGACCCTGATGATCGAAAGTCGACTGCAAGATATGTATTCACTCTTGGTTTAGGACCTATTACTTGGTCTTGTAAGAAACAAAGTGCCATCTCTCTTTCTTCAGCAGAAGCAGAGTATCGTGGTGCAGTTGAAGTCAGCAACGAAGCCATGTGGCTTCGTCAGCTCTTGCCGAATTTGGTCTCCATTAATAACATCCAACTACAATTTGGTGTGATAATCAAAGTGCCATTCAGCTCTGTAAAGATCCAATTCAGCATTAGTGTATGAAACACATTGAACTCCACATACAATTCATTAGAAAGCTCATTCATGATCGTGTTCTTGAAGTGCACTACTGTCTAACCAATGATCAAGTAGCCGATATCTTTACAAAGGCTCTCACAAAAGCGAAGTTTACCAAACTTTGATCTATGCTTGGAGTTCAGGAAAGTTTTCATTAAGGGGAGATAGGCTCTAATGCCTCCTTCCTTCTCCTATTGTGTCACTTTTGTAAATCCTTCAATCCTATCCCAATTTTTTCTTAAAGGGGGATGTTTGGATATTTCGACGCATAGGAAATAAGCTCTTTTTGTGTCACCTTTGTAAATCCTTCAATCCTATCCCAAGTTGTTCTTAAGGGGGGATGTTAGGATATTCCGACACATAGGAAATAGTTAAGAATAACTTAGTCTAGTGTAGAGTTAGGTAAAGTGTGTTTATTTACCATGTACATTTGTAACTTATAATCTAATGGTCATAATTTGTAGTGATCCGATGGTTATCTCTCACCTCAGTATTAACGACACTTGATCTTTGGCTTAACACCCGATTGTTCCATGATCTATATTTAAAGAGCATGGAGGGTCATTTGTCAAGTATCCGTTTATGAGAGAAACATATGTAACTTTTCTTTTTATATTGATAAATTGCCTGAAGTGGCTGCGTTGGCTCAGGCCATGGACTGTTTCCCTCTTTGATGGTTTTAACCACATGATTATACTGGTGTACTGATTTTTGATCTGTTTGTGAGCAGTGACCTTTGGTTCTTGATCTACGGAACTTACCCTGTAAATTCCTAAAGATTTGATGAAAATATAATAGTGTTACTAGTAACCTCACAAGTAAATATCAAGAAGAGAATTTTGAATTAATTACTAACCCTGCAAATTCTCAACACAATTACCTAACACAAACTAACCTAAGGATTATTTTTCTAACATTTCCCCCTTAATTTGAAGGGATATACCAAAATCCAAGAACGAGAGCTCAGAATGCAGAAATGCATCTTAGCCAAGCGTTGAATGTCTCTCAGAAATGGTTTTTAAGGATGACCACAAACCAAAAATGGGAGAACTCAATGTCTCAACCAACACTAATTTTGGAACATACATAGCAATTCTTAGAACATAAAATGTGGTTTTAAGATCACCATAAACTCTGGAACTGTCACAGAAATGCCTCGAACAATTCTGAATATGGAAGTGCTCGTTCAGAAACAACTCAATCAACTTAGGTTGTAGCTCAGGATGTGGATCACCGACTCAGACTCACTTGACATCTCGAACTCGAACTTGTAGCAGACCACCAACAAATCCTCCCCTTTACGGATACAAAGTGAGAAGTATTCTTCATCACTGCAAGCTTCGTCAACACTCTCAAACAAATTCTTCTATATGACCTGTAGATCTTCTTGGCTTCTTTTGACCATTTCTAAGAAAAAATCCATCCAAAACTTAGCTTCTCTCTTGTAGTAATCTTATTTTTGGAACATCTCTTTGACTCATGATTTTGGTTTCCAGAATTCTCACAAGGGTGAAGATCAAAAAATTGATCTTTCATATGTCCAACTCTGTTACATTGTTGGCATCTATCAAATTTTTCTAGAACTACACCATCCAAAAATCCTGCACTTCGAAATTTTATAGGTTTAGCGAAATCTAGAATGTGAAAAGATACATTATTGTTATAACCAAGACCAGTTTTATGTTTATTGTGTGTAATCTCTTCCCATGGTCGTATAGCAGATTTCACATCAAAACTTCTAGCCGCATCCAAATTTCTCCTCAAAACACTTCATTTCTCTAATCATTCTCTCACTGATGAGAAGGCTCAAACAAATTGTTGTTCTAAACAATAACTAGTTCATAATCACAAGTTTTCTTTTGAAGTTCGTCTCGCTTTAACTGCGACTCTAGCTCCAAGAATTCAATTTTTCTTTTAACATTTTGCAACTATGATTGGATGTTATAGAATGTGTCCTTGCTGACTTGGACACTATTACCAATAGTATATGACATTATACTACTTCATAAGTGTATCAAACCATCGAGTTTGGCCATCTTCTCCAAAAATCAACTTTGAAAAAGTGTTGTCGGATACCACCGAAAATGCACCCAATACAAATAAATTTACAATGTTCTTGGTTTGATTTTATAAAGGTCTTGGTTTGGGTTTAAAGACTTTTCTTGGAGGTTTGGGTTTAAGGGCATTTCTTGGAGGCGGACTAATTTTGCAAAGAATTGTTTTAGGTTTAAGGACTTTTCTTGGAGGACATTTCTTGGAGGCGGTTTGATTTTTCAAAAAATTGTTTTGGGTTTAAGGAATTTTTTTGGACATACATTCAAAGGACATTTCTTGGAGGTATGTCTTACATTTTTTTGGATTTTTTTTTTAAAGTATGGATTTGTGCTTAATTTCGAATTCTTGGAGATGGTCTAATTTTGCAAAGAATTGTTTTGGGTTTAAAGACTTTTCTTGGAGGACATTTCTTGGAGGCGGCTTGATTTTGCAAAGAATTGTTTTGGGTTTAAGGAATTTTCTTGGATGTACATTCAAAGGACATTTCCTGGAGTTATGTAATACATTTTTTTGGATGTTTTTTGTGCTTCATTTTTTTTTAAAGTATGGAGTTGGGCTTAATTTCGAAAAGACATTTTCTGGAAGTGTTTTTTGAAGTATTTTTTAAAGTGACGTTTTTTTTTTAAGTTGGAGGCATTTTTTGAAGTGACATTTTTTTAGAGTACGTGTTTTGAGTTGAAGTAAATATTTTGAGCTTCGTTTCATTTTTATAAGACATTTTTTTCTCGAATTTTTTAAAGAAAGTGTTTTGGATTGGAGTATGTATTTTTTGCAAAAAATTTAAAATGACCCTTTTTTTTTTAAATTAAATCTTTTGTGATGCTTTTTCTAATTGAGATATTGTCTAATTTTCTGAAGGAAATTTTTTGAACTTCATACTCTATTATCATGGGAAATCGAAGGACTTGTGCAAGAAAATATGATCGAAAAATAGACCCTAAGGAACGTAGAGAAGATACGAGACAATCTCGCAAAAGAAAGATAGAAGCCCTCTCAAATATTGAAGGGGAAAATCAACCTCAAGAAGAAATTGAAGCAGGTATGTAAATGTAAATATTATGATCTATTGATATATTTAAAATTTTCCTAGTATAAAATGTGAAACTTAATTTTTATTTGATGAACTAATTTGAAAAATATTTTGTTTAATGTAAACAGACAGAGATATTCCTCAAAACATTGATGATGAGATACAAAATTTTGAATGAGAAATTGAAAGAGATATTGAACCAATGATTGAAGATGGTGAAAATATTGAAAAAAATTCAAATGAAGAAATTGAATCACAAGGTATATATATATATATAACACATGCACGTATTATTGAAATTATACATATATTTATTAATTTAGTTATTTATTGTTCATATGTAAACTTATTATTTGCTATTTTTTCGAATATGTACAAATGAAATCAGTGTCGATGATGAGATGTTAGAAAATGTTGACACTCACACATATGGAGATAAAAAAACTGACCATGTTATACGATATCGTGTTAACTACATTTTTTAAAAGTATTTCTTAAATGAGCAGGTGACAGTTCAAGCTCAAATGTTGAAAGATCTCCTATCATTAAGGAAATTAAAAGAAGCTACGACACTACTGGGTATTCGAAAATCAACCAAAGATAAAAAAATGAAGGAATATGTGATACAAAATATAAATAGTGTTATAAATTCAATTAATAAATCTAGAGAGAAAAATGTTTCAATTGTACGTAAAGGAATACATATGGCAATAGTTTCATCAAGTACTAAAGAGAATCGTTTGGTAACATCTATGGCACGAGCATTAGGAAACTCGCGAAAAACTTTGCACAAACATCAAAAATTTCGGCTGCAAGTAGATGTAAATGATGAACTCACTTGTTGGAGAGATATTTGTAGGTAACCATACAAATATAGACTTGGAGAAAATGTTAAAAAAACAATATATGAATATTGGAAGAACAATTCGTGTGCTTCGCCAACTGCAAGGCATGTGATGCGAATAAAAATAGCACGAAATCAGTATGAAGAACATGAAAAATATTTCTTGGAAACCACTCAGATAGAGTTATTCAACAAGTTCAAAGAAGAGAATCGTCAAATTCATGTTTCAATCAATGCTTTTGTTCAACAAAAACCATGGTATGTAAAACCTATCACCGTACGCGACACTTGTTGTTGCCATTATCATGTGGAATTTGAGTTATATTATGACACATTCCTTGATTTTGGTAGAATATTATGGAAGGATTCACCTCCTTCTTCCACTATCCATGATTTCATATCTCAAATTCTATGTGAAAGAGAAAGTAGTGAACTATTTTACAATAAGAAATGTGTTGGTGGTAAAAAACGCGATGATTGTGGAAATTTGACTAAATTTCAAAACAAATATCGTACTGATATAAATGCTCAATCATTTTCCAACATGAAAGTGAAATGGAAGAGATATGAATATATCGATACATCGATTCAAGGTGCAACTAGTGTTAAAAGAATTGAATTACTAGAAGACGAAATTTTTGTGATAGACTTTTAAGAAAGTTTGAGGTAGAAATTTACAAATACACCAAGCATTCCCATAGAGCTCGATGGCAAGACTTGCAATTAAAAAAATCTCGTGAAGTTTTTCCACCAGGGACCATTTTTTCAGTGATTGATTTTGCAGAAAACTACACATTTGTTCCACAAAAAGAAATTCAGAGTGAATACTATCATTCTGACCAAGTCTCCATGCTCATCCATATTCTATATAGACATGCTAAACAAAACTTCGATCATATAAAAATCACGAGTGAAAATCGACATATCATTAAAGAATGTCACTTTAATATTAGTGACGATTGTACACATGATACATATTTTGTACAACATTGTTTTGGAAAAATTTATAATTCCTTGAAAAATCGTGGAATAACATTCAATGAACATTGGATATGGTCAGATGGATGCGCAAGTCAATTCAAATATGCACGATCATTCTTTTGGTTGTGTTGTCTTCATAAGAAAACCTGCATTAAACATTGTTGGAATTTCTTTGAGACTAGCCATGGAAAAGGAGAACATGACGGTGCAGGAGCATGCATAAAATGAGCACTTCGAAAATATCAAATGAACCCCTCTGCAAGCCGACTTGTGAACGCTAAAGAAGTTGTTCAATGGTGCATCACTGCTCCAAGCCATGAGACTAACCCATCAAAGGAAGTGCGAAGGTACATTCAATTTAATTTTTATTGAAAATATAATTTTAAACATTGTACATTTATCGTGCAATGATTATCTTTGATTGTATTTTTATATCATATTTACAAATTCTTCTTTTAATTTTCCATATAAAGGTTTTTCTGGCATATTGGGATCGAAGACGTAGATTGATCAATTGGAAATGTTGTTGAAACAATAAAAGGGACTCAAAAATTGCATTCAATTAAAAAAAAGTTTTCCAAAAATGTGTTTGCATTGGATAAAAGAAAATATTCTTGTTTTTGTGATGTTTTCATAGACAACACAAAATCCAATGACGTTTGTGAAAACAAAATGTCTGTAAAATATTGGAAACATACAGAGCTAAATACAAAGGGAAAAATGTCTGTTGCAATGTTTGAAGAAATGCAATCAGAGGAAACTACAATATCATCTGATGGTGATCGAGTTTCTGATCTTGTTAGAGAATGTAACATTTGAATTGCTTTCTAATGATTTAAAGATCTAGAAATATATTTAAATATGTATAATTTTGTTAAGTTTGTTTTATTGTGCAGGAGATGTTTTTGCTGTAATTGCACATATTGACAACGATGAAAATGTTAAGTGTTATTTGATGCATTGCATTGAACGAAAAATGAAATTATTACAAAACTATAATGATCACGGATTTCAATATGACAGAGGATCTATTACACTGAAAGGTTTTTTTCAGACAAACTAATCAATTTGGGGACTTTTTTTACTTTGAAGACTATGAACCTGATTCCATAAGTTTTCAATGTAGTCACTTGGTGTGTGCAGCACGCATAAAGTTGATAGAGGTTCAATCAAAGAAAAAAAATGGAAAATGTCAAATTCCGATCATGAACGAATTATTGAAGATGGCATTCCATTGGAATTTTTTTGATTGAATTGCCCAACAATTTATTCTCTTTGGATTAAATATGTTTTATAACTTCCATCACTCAACTAAAAATTGAGTTGCTTATGTTATTTGTGCAAGTTTTTTCACATGTACAAATTGTTTTGGTACATGCACGTGCTCTAGTATCAACTGAAAGTAGTTTTTCTACACATGTGCATTGATGAAAAATGTTACATGTATTGGATATATATATATGTGTGTGTGTGTGTGTGTTCTAGAATGAAATTAATTGTTCAAGTAGTTTTACTATGTGCATTGATGAAAAATGATTCAGGTACTCAATATATATGTTCTAGAATGCAATTAACTGGAACTAGTTTTTCTATGTGCATTGATGAAAAACTAGTTGGATTTTCTAGTAAAATGTATCCACAATGTAAATAAATCATCCACAATATAGTTTTGTATGAAGATTCCTTTCGGACAAGAGACTCGGAGCACTTCTCCAACTTTTGGTGGGATTTGATCCACATCTCTATTCCTGATTGAAAATTTAGTACAAAATTTGTTTGTCCAATGGTCGGATATGTTCAATGTGCATTGATGAAAAATGTTTCTTACATATTGGATATATATGTTCTAGAATGAAATTAATTGTTCAAGTAGTTTTACTATGTGCATTGATAAAAAATTATTTAAATGTACTCAATATATATGTTCTAGATTGCAATTTTAACTGAAAGTAGCTTTTCTATGTGCATTGATGAAAAATGTTGCATAGATTGGATATATACACGAATTGAATGTGCCCAATTTTTCTTGTGAGCTTTTCTGTTAAAAATTATCCGTGCAATGTAAATAAATCATCCACAGTATAGTTTTGTATGAAGATTCCTTTCAGACAGGAGACTCGGAGCACTTTTCCGACTTTTGGTGGGATTTGACCCACATCTGTATTCCTGATTGAAAATATAGTACAAAATTTGTCTGTCCAATGGTCGGATATGTTCTATGTTCTAGAATGAAATTAACTAAATGTCATCAATTTAACAAATTATAAATCAACAAGGCTACCTATTTGAGTGCATTAATGACATTGACTCAAATTCAACAAACATATATGTACTTCTTATATTTCCAATCAAAATTAAAAGGATAATTTACATATATCTACTTCTTTAAACTCTTTTTTAAATTAGAGATCAATTGATACATGGTTAGTTGCATTGAAAAGCTATGTTCTTCCTATTGGAAATTTTTTCACTCAAACAAGACTATGTAGAGATCAAAAGCAATCTTAAGAAGACAAATGTACTTCAACCATCCAAAACTTGAGTTTTAAAATTTTTTTTATTAAATCAAATCAATACAAGTCACATAGGAGTCTTCTATATAAGCCAAATGTAGATTGAAACCATCCAAAACTTAGATCAAAACATTTAACATTATATCTAAGCATTTAACATTTAACATTAAATCAAAATTAAAGGGATTTACATATAACTATTTCTTTACTATTTTTTATTAAATCAAAACAATACTTCACATGGGAGTCTTCCATCTAGGCCAAATGTAGATTGAAACCATATAAAACTTAAATCAAAACATTTAACATGTTATATCTTGAAACATTTAGCATTTAACATTAAATCAAAAAATTAAAGAAATTTACATATAACTACTTTAATCTTTTTGAATATATCAAAACAATACTTCAAATAGGAGTATCTTCCATCTAGGCCAAATGTAGATTGAAACCATCCAAAACTTAGATCAAAACATTTAACATTTGACATTAAATCAAAATTAAAAGTATTTACATATATAACTACTTCTTTATTCTTTTTTATTCAATCAAAACAATACTTCACATGGGAGTCTTCCATCTAGGCCAAATCTAGATTGAAACCATCCAAAACTTAGATCAAAGCATTTAACATTTAACATTAAATCAAAATTAAAAGATTTACATATATATCACTGTAATGAACATAATGTACATAGCGAGACCCGTCTCCTGGGTTGCCTAACTAGCGAACACCAGAGGGGGTTTGAATAAAAAAAAACAGAAAAGGGGCTGCCCATAACCGGGAAAAAGCTAAAGAGGACCTGACATAAGGCTAGATATAAATGTGTGTAGGAGGATTCTCCTCCACAATTGGACAACCGTAGTCCTCTGGATCATCATCTACTCCCTTGGAGTGCTAGGAGGAGTTGTCTTTGCTTGTGCCATTGCTGTTGGAGCTCGTCGAGCCGAATTTGACTGCAAGAGCTGCCGACTTCCTGGTGTCGTGGGGCTAATGGGTTGGGATTGTGGACTTTCTCCACCGCTTCCTGGAACTAGAAGCACCTTCATCTTGCGGCTCCTCCTAAAAAGAGATGGAAATGGTCGCCGTAATTGGCGATCTAACCATAGCACTAGTGAAGTGAAATTTTGCTTCATTTCTTGCTGGAGGAGGGTGGCTATCTGTGTCATGGATGGAAAGAGGAGGGCGAGAGCCAACACTCCTACCCCCTCCATCCCTACCCCCACCTCCCCTTCTGCAACGCATTCGTTTTCTATGCATGGGGTCTTCGATAGGGTAAATGTAGATTGAAACCATCAAAAACTTAGATCAAAACATTTAACATTATATCAAAACATTTAAAACATTTAACATTAAATCAAAATTAAAGGGATTTACATTAAATGTAGATTAAAATGGTATCCAAAACTTAGTTTTAAAAACTTTTTGTTTATATCACAACATTACTTCACATGATTAATGTACTTCAACCATCCAAAACTTGGGTTTTAAAAACTTGTTGATTATATCACAACATTACTTGACATGCCATCCAATTGTAGTTAAACTATCCAATAAAAACATTTAATATTATATCATATGTGCCAAATGTAGATTGAAACCATCCAAAGCTTAAGTTTTAAAAACTTTTTGATTATATATCGTGCAACATTACTTCACATGCCATGCCAATTATAGTTCAACTATCCAATAGAAACATTTAACATTATACCACATGTGCCAAATGTAGATTGAAACCATCCAAAACTTAAGTTTTAAAAACTTTTTGATTATATATCATGCAACATTAAAACATTAAATATCACATGCGAAATGTAGATTGAAACCATCCAAAACTTGAGTTTTAAAAACTTTTTTATTATATCATACATAACATTACTTCACATGCCATGCCAATTATAGTTCAACTATCCAATAAAACATTTAACATTATATCACATGCCAAATGTAGATTAAAACCATCCAAAACTTTTAACTTTTAATTTAACAAAAAATTATAGATCACAACATTACTTCACATGCCAAATGTACTCCAAGCATCCAAAACTTAAATTTTAAAAACAAAACAAATTATAACACATCATTACATAACATGCCAAATGTAGTTCAGAAGCAAAACAAAACTTAAATTTTAAAAACAAAATAAATTATAACACATCATTACATAACATGCCAAATGTAGTTCAGATGACAACATTACTAGTAGTTCAATTATCCAAAAAAGTTTTAAAAACCAAACAAATTATATAACAACATTACTTCACATTCACATGCCAAAAGTACTAAAACCATCCAAAAATTAACTTTTTGAAACAAAACAAATTATATTAACACTGTAATAAAATATGTCCAAAAATTGTAGATCTCACAAGTATCAAACTGTATATATATATATATATATATATATATATATATATATATATATATATATATATGACAGTGCATCTAGATAATATATAAAAAAGAAAATTTAAGACTATCTAAATCTCGAAATCAAATCTACAAATCATGTCCATCAAATAGAGATGGATCTAGTGTCTTTCCTATCAGGGTCTCAATCCACGCACTATCATGTGAAGCATGGGAAACCTACATACACAATGCACATGTACTTGAACATTAAAATCTGATCTTTTAAAAATGAGTAAGAATATATATAGAACTTCATGTAAAAAACAAAATATAAAAAAAAAAAGCATGCAATACCTCATGAGGTTCCCTCTCCATTTGATAACCTGCAACAAGTTCCGCCCCCATGGGAACATCTGCAACGGTAAACTGTACAATATACATGTACAGTTATATATATATATATATTAAAAAATTTCAAATGAAAATTCACGTGTACATATATAAAATTATTTTCAATTATATTAAAAAAACAGTTAGACAACTTGTTAAAATGGTTGAAATGATGTGGATGTTCCTATCTCCATCGCTAGAGTCCATGGATTAAAGAAATCTTCTATAGGAACCTAAATTCAAAAAATTTAAAATAACTCAAGATATATATATATATATCTCAATTTTTAATGGAACTTTTTGAGGTGGAATATATATATATATATATATATATCTCTTAAACATAAATTTTAAAAGTGAAAAATTGTCCATACTTGTGGCTCATCTCCTAAGGAAGTAGAAGGTACATCTCCCAAGGAAGAAGAAGGTACCACCATCCCAAAAACATCGGACGGAATCGGAATCTGTTAAAACATTTTATCATTATATATACATACATGTACATGTGTGCACAATTATTTGTTTTAAAATATCACTTAAAAAACACTAACATTTTCCAACATATCTTGATGGTGAGACCCATCTGCATTGTTTGAACTAGAGGTCCCGAACGTGATATTAACATGTTCGTCATTCATCATGCATGACAACTGCAAATGGTGTTTTAACATATAATGATACATTTTTGTTAGATTAATGTACATACAAATAAATGTATACATGTACATACACATGTATTTATTACAAATTGTACACATGTATACATGTTAAAATAATTAAACCCTAAGGTCATTAACACATACCGTTCTCGTGCCCTCTTCCTCATGAAGAATTAGGTCTTGAAAACCATTGCGAAAATTTTTGCATATATTTGGAGATCTTCAACATTCCTGTTGTCAATCTCTTCATCTGTACAATACACAAAATTGGCACATGCATTTTCACGTGCTCTTTGTCGATTTAGAAAAACATCGACTCCACCCAATCTGCTGTAAAAATTGTTGATCATGACATCCCTTGCTTCTCGACTTATTTGAGAAGTCGCATCCATCTCTGACTGTAGAGTTTCGACTCGAAAAGGTCGACTCACCAATGGTGGCTCAGGGCGAGGCAACTCCACATCTCGTTTAGTGTCCTTACAGTCATACAATCGACCTTTCCTCGGACCAAAAAATTCTGACAGAAAGTCATTGTAGTTGGGTTTCATATCCAAAAAAAATTATGCGTAAAACAATTGTGCAAAATCAACAGGAACCTCATCGTTCCATGGGAGCCTTCCATAGGCCGCAAGGTGCCTATCATACAAATAGTGAGCTATATTTGAGTGCTTGAAATATTGCACCTTCAGCATTTTTCTTTTTGGCCCTTCCTTGAAATTAAACATTGACTTTGAAATATCTTTTGTAACTCTTTGTTTTACATCCTCCCATTTATCTGGACCCATTATTGTTTCATTTCTCTTGATCATTACTTCTACAAATGTATCAGTAGTTGGCCCAAGAGTTTTGTACACATTTACAAGTCTACCCAATGAATATGTAACTATTTTGAGGCTTTGTCGACTCTCAGCAGGTAGAGTTAAAGCCACGAGATCTCTCCGCAATTTTGCATGAAGTTTTTCACACCTTTGTAAGGTGCATTGCATCATGTTTGTTTCCCATGGTATATTAGAAATGTCGACCGGATAAGTTTTGGTGAGTAGACAACCTTTTTCTTGAATGTAGCGTTCTGCCCTACGTATATTTTGACCAATATTTGGAACATTTTCAACCTCTGCATCAATATATATATAATTTCGTATATTAGAAAAAACACATGTAAAAAAATTTGTACAAATTCAATGAAAAAAATATTGAAATTGATGGCAACCTTGACGTGGTTGGTTAGCATCTTCTCCACCATGAAACTGGTGAGACCCAGAACGACCCTGCTAAAAACCAAACCCAAAACGACCCTGCTGAGAACCAACACCACCAGTCATTGATTGGCCTTCGAGGGAATAAATATCACCACCTTCACGCAACCTGCTACCACTCATTGATGGCCCTCTAAGGGGATTTGAACCACCACTAACCTCTCGAGACGAGAGAGAAGCTTCATAAACAAATAAGAATTTATAATGAATTAAAAAATACATTCATGTGTACATATAAATACATGTACATATTCATTGATTAAATTGCATGAACCGTACTATGACTAGGTGAACCATGGGCACGCTCCATGGATGGAGTAGAGACCCTTCTCTTCTTAGCTCCTAAAAATTAAAAAATGAAACTTATTAGCAACTAATTTAACTCACAAATTTAATAAAAAATCAATTTCATATGTACTCACATGTATGGAGATTTAAGATTATATTTAAATACCGTGAACATCCACCGATCCCTGAACCCCCATATGGGATTCTGTTGATCTTCGTCGTTCATCCTCCATGATATATATATATATATCTATTGGTAGACATTTACACAAAATAAATTTCAGAAAATCATTTTGTAATTTAGTGTACACAAATTATGTAGAACACAACTTTCAAAGCAATAATTGATGTTTGAAACTCAATTTAAGCAAAAAAGAAATTATAAAAATGATAAGTTCACCAAATTGCGCTTTACATCTTGGGAGCACACTTGATATAAAATTGAAAAAAACACATGGTCATTAAAAAAGAAGTGAAACTGCATTTAAACAACTCCATTTAAACAAAAATTTGTTGAAGTCCCCACATTTTAATTTTATAAAAATGTGAAGTTCACCACTTGTTGCAAATGTGAAGCTCACCAAGTTGCGCTTTACATGGTGTGGTGGGAGCACACTTGGTATATAATTGAAAAAAGCACATGGTCATTAAAAAAAACACATTTATAAGTACACAACACACACATATCCAAGATATGTTACAATGTCCATCAATAAATTTTGAAGGAGAGCGTCTCAACACTAATTCATCTTTGAGAGATGAATCTTGAATTTTTGAAGAAGAGCATCTCAAAACCAATTCATCTTTGAGAGATGAATCTTGCATTGGCATTGCTTTGTATAATTCTAATTCATCTTTGATAGATGAATCATGAATTGGCATTTCCCCATGCAATAGATCAACAGATATCTTATTCACATTTGTACAATGCCTTATACTAAAAAATTGAAATCGGTTAACAATATTGTTTGCTATTCCATGCATTTCTTTTAGCCTCTCCTTCTTAACTTGGCACACGCCATTCATCTGGTTGCACACAAGTTCAGAATTGGTGAAAACTACAATTCCATTTGATCCATACTCCATCGTTGTTCCCAAGCCTTCTATCAATCCAATATAATATGTCTCGTTGTTTGTTGTTCTTCCCGGTATATTCATTTTCCTTTCGACGACTTTGCTAGTCGCAATATTGGAAAGAACATATGTAATCATTGCTTTCCCTAGATTGGGATAGCAAGAAACTTCTATGCATAATTTCCATTTTTCAACCATATTTAATGGTTTTCTTATCCCTGAAAAATATATATATATATATTAAATCGACATTTATTGCAAATGCATGGGAGAGATGACACAAGATCATGAGGTAAATGACATGTGCATTGTTTATCTTAAAGTTTGACTTAAAAATTTTATGGTAGAGTTCACATCTAAAATTAATGGGAGGAAGCCTTTAGTTTGTGGGAGAAATGACACATGTACATAGTTTACCTTAAAGTGGTTGTGTTTTATGGATATTAGAGGAAGCCTTTAGTTTATGGGAGAAATGACACATGTACACAGTTTACCTTAAATTGGTTGTGTTTTATGGATATTAAAATGAAGAACTTCTATTTAGATCCATTCCAGAGATCGACTGTAGGGGCATTTACTAGATATGTCACCTTTCATAAAAGATGAGATCTAGAGGCTACCTGGCCCTTTACAGACTCTGCCTATAGAACTTGTAGAAGTTAACACTACCTATCCCAATTTTACCGTGTGAAGGGTGTAGAGGACCTGTGGAATCACTCAAGGTTGTATTATTAAACCTTTGGTTTAATGATATTCAACCTTTGTAATGATCTTCAACCTTTGGTTGTACTTTGAAGGTCCTTGACCTTCATCCTTCAATTGGAGGTTGTAGATCCTTCAACCTTTGGTTGATCTTTCCTTAAACCTTTGGTTTAATGATCTTCAACCGTTGGTTTTAGATCCTTCAACCTTTGGTTTTCCTTCATCCTTAAACCTTTGGTTTAATGATCTTCAATCGAAGGTTGTAGATCCTTCAACCTTTGGTTGTTGTTATGGTTTCAACCTTTGGTTGGTTGTACTTTCAACCTTTGGTTGTTTCTCCGTAAACCTTTCAACCTTTGGTTGTACTTTGAAGGTCAAGGGACCTTTATCGTTCAACCTTTGGTTGTTGATCCTTAAACCTTTGGTTTAATGCAAATGTCCTTGACCTTACTCATTGGGCAAGCCCAACCTTCCTTAAACCTTTGGTTTAATGATCTTCAACCGTTGGTTGTAGATCCTTTAGGATGGGTTCCACCCATTCCTTCCTATGGTTGATCCTTCAACCTTTGGTTGTCCTTCATCCTTAAACCTTTGGTTTAATGATCTTCAACCGAAGGTTGTAGATCCTTTAGGACAGGTTCCACCCATTCCTTCCTATGGTTGATCCTTCAACCTTTGGTTGTCCTTCATTCTTAAACCTTTGGTTTAATGATCTTCAACTATTGGTTGTAGATCCTTTAGGACGGGTTCCACCCATTACTTCCTATGGTTGATCCTTAATGGCCCTATAAGGGCATAGGGTCCCATACATATGGTTATATGGCCCTATGAGGGCATGGGGTCCCATCAGTAATGGCCCTATAAGGGCATGGGGCCCCATCATATGGGTGATATGGCCTAATATGATTGATAATAATCAGATAATATCATCTCATTAATCAATTGCAAGGACCTTGAATGGCCCTATGAGGGCATAGGCTCCCATCAGTAATGGGAGGGCCTTCCATGACATGCTGAAGGACCTTATAGACCCCCTTAAGGGGGCGTAGAGGCTTATTATCCTAATGGTTGGGTGGACCATAGGATCTCTAAGTGTAGCTATAAGGAGGAAATAAGGCCTTCAATGATATGCTAATGGCCCCTCTTCTCCGCAGGGGTGTGCTACACAGAGTCCACTTACCTCCTGAGGGATGGACCATTGAGACCAGTGACCTAACTTGAGGGCATTGCCGACTGTTAAAACAATGGTGACCTCCTGAGGGGCATATCCTACTGGATAGCTCACCTAACTTGAGGGGTGGACTCAATAGGCTTTTGCCTGAGAGGGCCATAAAGGACAGTTTAAGGCACGTTGGAGGCATTGATGGCAATGTTACCTCCTGAGGGCATCACTAGAATGCTAAAACAGTGATGGAGACCTAACTTGAGGGCATCGGTCTGCAGGCAATGGTGACCTCCTGAGGGCTGGGGGGATCATTCCAGTTACCTAGACTTGAGGGGTTGGACCATCTAGGCCTCCTGAGATGGCCTTTAAGGACCGTTTAAGGCACATTGGAGGCATTGACATAGAAGTACCTTATAGACCTCCTTAAGGGGCATAGAGGATGATATATCCTAATGGGCGTCTCTCCATATAGGATCTCTAAGTGTAACTATAAGGGGCAATAGGGCCTTCCATGTGGGCCTTAGGAGCCTTTGGTCCCAATTTGGGCCTTCGGTTCCAATTTGGGGGTCTCTTGGGGGGTCTTTCATCACTCAAACTACTTTACGTATACATAAGGGTGTATAATAATGTGCATGTGTTTTAAATTGAATATTTTAATCTTGTATTTAAATGACATTTGATATATGAATAATATGGAATGAATCATTGTACATTATGATAAATCTTGTATTTAAATGACATTTGATCCATGAATAAAAATAAAATGGGATCATCTCTTCATATATATATGTGTGTGTGTGTGTGTGTGTGTGTGTGTGTGTAACAGAGAAATAAAAAGAAAAGGTAATTCCACCAAGCCTAAAGGAGCATGTCCCAATACATTAAATTATGACATAATACATTAAATTATGTTTGTCTAAAAATGAATATGGAACATGAATCATTATACATTATTATCCTGAATCTAAAAATGAATATGGAATGAATTAATGTATTAAATTATGTCATAATACATTAAATTATGTTTGTCTAAAAATGAATATGGAACATGAATCATTGTACATTATTATCCTGAATCTAAAAATGAATATGGAATGAATTATTGAACATTATTATTAATCTTGTACTTTATTAATCTTGTATTTAAATGACATTTGATCAATGAATAATATGGAATGAATCATTGTACATTATGATGAATCTCAAGTATTTAAATGAGATTTGATCTATGAATAATATGGAATGAATCATTGTACATTATGATAAATCTCAAGTATTTAAATGACATGAAATTTGATCTATGAATAATATGGAATGAATCATTGTACATTATGATAAATCTCAAGTATTTAAATGAGATTTGATCTATGAATAATATGAAATGAATCATTGTACATTATGATAAATCTCAAGTATTCAAATGACTTGAAATTTGATCTATGAATAATATGGAATGAATCATTGTACATTATGATAAATCTTGTATTTAAATGACATGACATTTGATCTATGAATAATATGGAATGAATCATTGTACATTATGATAATTATGTCTATATGCACAACTGTGAATGGGTTCCCCAACCCCAAGGACTAGTTCTTATTCAATGAACAATGTTGCATTATTCATCCCACACTATAAGCTTCTCACTTCTTTCTCAACCTTTAGGGCTATGATGTATTGAATTGAGAAATGGCAAAAAATTGTCAAATGTGAGCTATCAGCCACAAGACCAGAGAGCAGAAGACATGTGAAGCAAGAGATGAACAAAAAAACATTTCTATTATATATCAAGGTAAATTTTAAATGGGACATTTAACATATTAATCAACCCTTCACCAAATTCTAATAAAACCAGTTTTTATATTAAGTATACAGTAACATAACCAAAATTCAAACTGTTACATAGATTCTGTTTTGTAATTACAACAATTTCCAAAATGGTATCAAAGGCAATTTGCATCTAAATCGAAATTAGGTACAATGATACAACAGAATAGCATAATCCTGTTGTTGCACATTTAAATGAGATGTAGGCAGGGATAATTTTAAGAACCCCCCTAAATTTATATATATATAAATTCCACCTCAAAGCTCAGTCGCTCTAGATCTGTGAGAACAAATTATTTCTAGCACAGAGATTGACTGCAAGGGGCATTTACCAGACCTTTCACTTTACGAAGAAAGATGAATCCGGAGGCTACCTGGCCCGCATGCAGACTCTGTCTACCGAAATAAGTTTGTAATCACTGTGATGATCAATCTCTGCTTCAATAGCTCCGATACCATGTAGAAATTTGCTGAATAATGATTAATTATCCACCGAGACTATCCCGATCACATACAATTCGAATTTATATGCAACACATAATCTCTTCCACTCAGATCATCAAACATGCGGAAATAAAATCAAGCGATAACACATCAAATCATCATACACATTAACACAGTATGTATGGGGAAAGATTATAGATGAAAACCCCGTAGCTATTGTGTATATTATAATAGAGAAATCATGTAACAAACTCAGTACAATACTCCTCACAAGTACTCAGTACTTTCTCATGAAGTTACACACAAACTAGCTCAGTTTTGAACAGGTTACTGGTTCAAAACTCACCACTAATTGCCTTGCCTCTATTGCGCAATCTAGGCCTGTCTATATAGAGATCCATGGTTCGAATCTCCTTGGCTTGACAGCGCAATCATCATGGAAAATTCCTCCAAGTGTGGTGCAAATCTCATGCACAACTGATGTCGCCACTGATAGCTAACTCCACCCTTTCATCTACCTCTTTCACTGGTCTCCTCTGAACTGATCATGCACTGTAGTGAACTGATGTGTTCTTGAGTTGAATAATGAGTTACTAATTAATGAATTAAATAATATTTAATTCAATCCACTCATAACTAATTTATTAGCTAGTTAAACGAATCTCAATTAGTTCAACTAAAATAAACAAAACACAACTCCACTAGTTGTCTCATTAACTCCACCAAACTTCTGCCACTGAAGTCCTAACTGAAGTCAACCATGCATGATGCCATCAAACCCTTGGGAATAGCGTAATTCCTCTATCAGATGCATGAGCCACTTCCAAGGCTCGAACTGAAGTGCTCCAAGAGAGTAAACTGAATTTTATAGTCTAAATATTATTAAGGGTAAATAATATTTGACTTCCCTATTTTAAGGAGAGGCAGTCTAAAAATAGACTTCGACCTATAGGT
>CM076577.1:935805552-935852374 GCA_034641835.2 Pinus albicaulis | reverse complement strand
TGTCATGTCGGCTCATGTATGGAGACACTATAATGTTCCAAATTTTATTTTCCTCCATAGTACAGCCAGGGTGGATTTCCAAGATAGGGGATGGCCACGCTATTAGAGCAAGATCGTGTTATCAGAAGTTCAGAGTGAATTTTGAGAGTTTTTACGGTATCTGATGGCATTCGCTTGGCATATTTCATCATCAGCACAATTTGTCTTTGATTCTGTTGCATTCCGACAACTTTCAAAATTAGCATTATTATGGAGCCTGAATTAACTAGTCATGCTCGAGGTGGTATTCCGAGAAGGTTATTTGATGGAACACCATAGGGTAATAGCTTGTTGGAACTAGAATGAGGAGATATTCAGGACAAGATGCTGAGAAGTGATTTATAGTGGCTAGAGAGAGTATCGTGGGCGATTTACCATTTTCCTTAATTAAAAATGACTTTAATTAGTCATTTAATTAAAGGAAAATAACTAATTGGAGGAAAGGGCCCAAAAGTGACTTAAGTGAAATAGAATTAAATTAAATGTTACAAAGATAAGGTCCATGGAGAATCTTCTAGAATAATAATAAAATAATAAATAAGATGCTTTTAGAGGCCTTGAGATCTATCCATCAGATCTATAAAAGGAGAAGCGAAGGTCAATTGGAGATATCTTGGATTGGATCATTGTTTTTATGAGAGGTTTGAGAAGTTGGATTCTCTACTTCAGTAGTAGCCCCTGGACAAAAAACCCGCGGGTGATTTAGTGAGAGTGGGCGAGCACCCATCTCTTTCCTTGGTGGATCCATTCAGGATTCATAGGTTGCAGTTATTTCTAGTTTGTTTTGGAGGTCAATTGCAACATTGTTGTAGATTTATTTGGGGCCATTACTTCAGGCATCTCCAGTTTTTGCACCAACAATTTTTATACTAATAAAATAAGATTGAGATCTTCTGCATTTTTTTATTATTCAGTTGCAGACTCTATTGCCGTTTTTGCTGTAAATATTGTGGTTGATGTTATACAAATTGTTTATAATGTTAACGACTTAAATTTCTGAAGTTATTTTACATGAAAACCTTCTGGTGATTTTATGGTTGAATTAATTTCCAGTAAAAATCTGCAAAATATTCCGAAAGGGATATTACAGTGGTATCAGAGCCAATATTCCTGACAACCTGAGGGTTTATTGGAAACTGACTCTGAGCCAAGTATGTGAGGGCATATTCCTAGGGTTTTCTGCACCGAAAATATTATATTCCTTGAAGCCAAAATTGTTTGCATTTGTATATTTGGTGTTTGAGCCAAGTAGCGCAGTTAGGATAAAGGAATTTTCCCTCGCTATCATAGAAATCGCTTTGACCCAATTGATTCAGTGTTCAGGAGAAGAGTTGAAACGATGATATCAGCCAGTGTGGAAAAAATCCCGATTTTATCCCGAATTTTTAAAAAAATCCTGATTTTTTGCAGGCGCCGATAAAATCCCCCGATTTTTTCCCGATTTTTTGAAAGGTGAAAAAGTCGGGATTTAATCATTATAATCCCGACTTTTTCCAAAAAATCGTGAGGGAGGTAATTTTTTTAATAATTTTTATTTTTATTTTTTGAAAAAATCGGGATTTTTTCGAAAAAATCGGGATTTTTTCAAAATATGAATATTTTTGTATTTTTTTAGTTTTGCCGATTTTTTGCCGATTTTTTCGAAAAAATCCCGACTTTGCCGATTTAATCCCGACTTGAAGCCCTGCCGATTTAATCCCGACTCCAACTTTTTCCACATTGATATCAGCCGCTTGTACACTCTAGATCGAATAATGGTGGTCTCTGATGCATAATTTTGGTTTCTGAAGTGAGGGCCTTTGGCTGATTTCATGATCCCATCTGCAACAGTAAACCACAAAGGTTAATATAACTCATTGGTCAAGCTTCGAGCCGTCATCTGCATGCAAAATTTTGAAAGGAATGTTCCCTTAGGCGCCGAGGGAGTGAAGATCAAGGTCATATTAATCTTGCTAAGTCCACGTAATTGTGCGAGCGTGACTGTAAGTCGCATGCGGTGGATCAGTTGTTGTGATCACCTAGGAACCGCGACGTTCAATAGGGATGAAGGCCACGTCGAATATTGCAAGGCTGACGACGTCGTAAAATATCAGAGCACCAAGACCGAGTTACATTTGTTGTTGGCTGGACGAGTCGGCATTTGTTGGGCCATGTCACTGCTGTCAAGGGGACGACAAGGCGCATGTTAATTCAAGGTGGCTGGCGCGTCGTCACATTGGCGATGCTCAGGAGCCGAAATTCGTGATACCAGGGTTAGTATTATGGTATAAATGGGGACTGCATCAATCTTTGACGTTGCCAGGAGCGATGCATATTGTAGGTCGAAGGAAGGGTCGAACGCATCCTGTGAAGTTAACGTGAAGGTGCCGAAATTATTAGAGACCAATTCAATTTCAAGGCTCTACGATGTCGGCTGAGCAAGAAACCATTGAGTAGAGGCATGCGTTGAAATTATATACGCCCATCTAACTCCGTGGAGCCGTCTTAAGATGAGGAGAATGAGCGACGGTAGAGTGTAATCGTGTTAAAACACCATCGAGCAAGTGCCGATAGAAACGCCTGTCAGCTGGCATTGTTTTGTTAAGGAGCGAGGTCACTGGAAAGGGCCGAATTCATATTACGAAGGGGTCGCATTATCAACCCTGTGATTAACCTTGACGATCGCATGGAAATTTGACTTGCATGAGTGGGATGATGGGATCGTGGTTTGATTAGTCAACGACGTGTGCAAGCCCGTATCAAGCGAGTTATATCAACTGCAGTTTGGGGTCGAGCAAGCATGATTGGCTTATGCGTAGATACAACATCAGTCAAGAGCAGTGAGATGGCCGGTGGGGTAAGCAATGGCACACAATGCACATTGTCGAGAAAGAATTTTCTAGCCGTCGATCTGCCTAAACTCTGGCGCATGAGCAGTGACTATGCCTGCGAACGGTTAGATAACAGCATCATTAACAGAGGGATGAATGCTTACGATCACATTTTCTTTCATGCCTGTGGCAGCGTATTGACGGAGGACGATTTGGCGTTTCCTGTAGCAGCTCACCAATAAAGGTGGAATTGGATTTCAAAGGCATCTCCAGTACAAGTTCTGCTAACTAATAATTCCAGGTTCATTCCTGAAATTTACAAGCTTAATATTTCACTGATTTTGTAATTCTGGGCATGCAATAATCAATTAGCATTCACTGTATGTATCCTTTGAGGTAAACTCAAAATAAAACACCTACAACAGAAACTACACAACAAACAAACCATATTGTTCTGACATTGCTATGTGCACTGCATAATCATAATGGCAGTCTGTAAGTTACCACCGTAGGGTATGTATTTGTGCATGTTGTCATTGGTCCCTGAGATGAGTGTGAAGAATATGTCAGGTGCTGGAACATATTAGTTGTTATATCCACAGTTGTTGCTTGGTTTAAGGCATACGTAGAACAACCTAGTTTACTTGTTATTACTGAACCTAAACATGGATGAACCCTTCATAAATTCCCTAAATAAAGCAGCAACAACAATCAACATAACACTTTCCAGGAGGATACTCACTTTGCTACAGCAAGAGCCATCACAGAAAGACCATGATTTGGGCCACAAAATCTTCAAACTTGGGACAAACTTGAGATGTATGGGGGTTACACCGAAATCCCTTCTCAAACTAGAAGAACTTGATTCACTCCTTTCCAAGATGGATCAATCAGATGGGAGACGCTTGATTTGGGCTCTAAAACCAGCCATGCTTGCCTTAGCACAGCCCAAGTATTTGAGACACCCTTGTATGGGAGTCAAACTTCTAGTTGCCTCATGTCTTAGTAGTATCTTGATGTTGACAAAACCAATACCTCCTTATAGTGATAACATTATGAGGGGAGTCTTCAGGTTGATAGTGGAAACCCTGCAGGATTTGGATCACAGTGAGGGCCCTACCTTTGGGAAGAGGCTAGAGATTCTAGAAGTCATGGCCTTGGTTAGAGTTTATGACCTCATGTTTGAGCTGGAGTGTGATGACTTGATCCTACAAATGTTCCAATGCTTCTTCAGCATTAGGAAACATCATCTTGACACAGTGATAGCACACATGCAGTCCATTTTGTCATCTTGCATGAGGGGTTGTGATGCCATTTGTCGGGAGTTGCAGACTAGATTGTTGAGCATTTGGAGGAGAAAGCAGTTGGTATCACTTGCTGCTTATGCGCTAGCCGAAAGGCTAGTTGAGCATAACAATGGGCTATCAAGAGACAGTTGACCAGGGAGGAGTTGCCCCAGTTTGGTGGACCATGTAGCAAGAATGAGCTGAGGAGGAAGGGTCTTTGCTCCATTTGCAAAGAACCTTGGGGGCCTGATCACTCATGCTTGAGAGATGCAGATGAGGTGGCAGAGGTAGAGCAAGAGGACATTTCTTCTGTATGTCAGGATGAGGACTCTTCTTTGAATGAGTCCATGGGGTCATATGATGAGGATTTTGAGGAGCATGAGCGGTCATGTGGAGTTGTTGACAGCAGGGCACATTTATATTCCAGTATGTATGGTGAGTAATCAGTGGAGCCTATAGGAGATATTCAGGATGATGAGTCACTGGTGATGATTCAGCAGGAGCAGCATATGGTGGAGCATGAGACAGCTAAGGAGGAGGATATGCACAGTATGTATGTTGATCCTTCTCTGTAGGGCCACTCGGAGGATCACATTCAGCTCGCGATGGAGGAAGATGATCGACTACCTTTGGGGTCAGTCATTGATGAGGAGGAAACAAATGGACAAATGTCTAGCAGGATGGCAGTATTTACAGACACTTGTGCTCAGGGGGTGCTTGAGTATGGCAGGACAACGTTGTAGAGGATTGGTAGGTTGGAGGAGCGTGGAGTTTCCTATCTTGCAAGGGAGACAACAGTGCATCCATCGTTGTGTCTACCCATTGATGGGGTGCAAACAAAGGTAGTGGTGGCCAGCACAACCTAGCTTTTTCAAGGTGCAGCCCTCTCTAGGGTACATAGACAGGGCTTGTAGCATATATTTTCCACTTTGGCCTATTATAGAGAGAGGGGCCCTCTTCTTCAAGCAAATCTTGTTGATGACAAGACAGAGCAGCATGAGTTGAGCATGGACTGCGGCAACACAATAGACTTGTTCCATATGTAGGTGTCATTGCATTTGATTCTTTTCCTAAGATCGATTGGCAGGAGATCATGAGTTGGTATCCTATTAATGGAGTATCATTCTTAGTTCCTGGCACATTTTGGCAGGAGCATTTAGATGAAAGAGTTGTTGCATGTTTCAGTGGGCCATGGATTTTGGATCAACAGTCCATCAGTATTTCAGTGGAACTAGCCCAACATCAGCAGAGTAGGATTGACCTCGGCCTAGGACAGAGGTTGGAATGGAGAGAGTTGTTGAGTTGGTATTCGCTTCATGGAGCAGCAGCTATAGCCAGAGACAGTGCGCAGTCCGAGCCATGGGACTTGGGCAATGATTGGCCATGGTGGCATTGGGATCCAGTAGGATTGGTTGATGATAGGTACAGTGAGAGATCAGTTTGGGATACAGGAATTGAGGGGTCTGCTTCCGACGGCTTGACACAGAGACATGGGAGTACCCAATGGTTTGTATGGGATCCGGGCATTGGGTCTTGGTTGCATCGGGCCAATAGGATGGTCCACATATTTGGATTGCTTGAGGGCAAGCAATATTGAGCGGAGGATTTGTAATGTTCCAAATTTTATTTTCCCCCATAGTACAACCAGGGTGGATTTCTAGGACAGGGGATGACCAGGCCATTAGAGCAGGTTCGTGTTATCAGAAGTCCTGAGGGATTTTTGAGGATTTTTTACGGGATTTGATGTCATTTGCTTGGCATATTTCATCATCAGCACAATTTGTCTTTCATTCCATCACATTCCGACAACTTTCAAAATTAGCATTATTATGGAGCCTGAATTAATTAGTTATGCACAAGGTGGTATTTCGAGAAGGTTATTTGATGGAGCACCTCAGTGTAATAGCTTGTTGGAACCAAAATGAGGATATCTTCAGGATGGGATGCTGAGAAGTGATTTATAGTGGCCAGAGAGAGTACCATGGGCAATTTACCATTTTCCTTAATTAAAAATGGCTTTAATTAGTCATTTAATTAAAGGAAAATAATTAATTAGAGGAAAGCGCCCAAAAGTGACTGAAGTGAAATAGAATTAAATTAAAAGTCACCAAGATAAAATACATGGAGAATCTTCTAGAATAATAATAAAATAATAAAATGAGATGCTTCTAGAGGCTTGGAGATCTATCCATTAGATCTATAAAAGGAGAAGCGAAGGTCATTTGGAAATATCTTGGATTGGATCATTGTTTGTGTGAGAGGTTTGAGAACTTGGATTCTCTACTTTAGTAGTAGCCCCTTGACAAAAACCCTTGGGTGATTTAGTGAGAGTGGGTGAGCAACCATCTCTTCCCTTGGTGGATCCATTCAGGATTCACAGGTTGTAGTTATTTCCAATTTGTTTTGGAGGCCAATTGCGGCATTGTTGTAGATCTATTTGGGTCCATTACTTCAGCCATCTCTAGTTTTTGCACCAGCAATTTTTATATTAATAAAATAAGGCTGAGATCTTATGCATGCTAATATTGTTTATTATTCAGTCACAGATTCTATTTCTGTTTTTGGTGTAAATATTGCGGTTGATGTTATGCAAATTGTTTTGAATGTTAATGACTTAAATTTATGAAATTATTTTACATGGCAATCTTTTGGTGATTTAATGGTTGAATTAGTTTCCAGTAAAAATCTGCAAAATATTTCGAAAGGGATATTACAAACACACCCATTCATATGGTCATGTCAGCTCAAATGTAGGAACAAACTACTATATATAACCATGTGGAATTCACATAATACATAGCATTATAGTTCGGATTCTCCTTTGAGTTTTTCGGTGGTAAAAACAGTGATACAGTTTTGGATCTCCACTGTGAGATCTCTCTGAAATGCGAATGATTGATCACAGTGAACAGTTCGATTCTCTTTGTAATTCTTGGAGGTAATTATAGTTGGATGATGTCATAGTTTCGGTGTTTTCAGGAGATGGTGTTCAGAGTCATATGGATGAGGTGATACTTGGTGCTACCATGAAGTTATGTCAGTCCTAATATGTGGTTCTATTCTCATTGTTGTGGTGACATAATGCTTAGTGCCAAAATAGATGATCACAGGAAGGTCAAGGAACAACATGTTGATGGTATATAGAGGCTACAGTACAGTGATGTACCACTGTGGTTTTGATGCTGCTATAATGATGACCTTACATGCACATGTTTCGGTGCCATATACAGTTCGTTGGAAAGATGATCTCAATGAAAGGAAGACGAAAGAGGAAGAGAATTGAAGAGGAAAGTTGATTCTGTCTTGGTCTTGGAGTGGCTACTAGGTCAAGGGTCATGGTCTTGGTATTCGTTAATTGGAATCTCTATAAGAAGAATTCGATGCAGGTTTTCCTCTGAAAAAGTGAGAGGTTTTGGACCTGGCTCATAGCCTACATGATGTGTCTCTTGTCTACTTATGTTTCATGCATTGGTTATTTTTTGATGAAGAAGAACACTAATAAACTAAGAAGAAGAAAATCATAATCTAAAGAAGTAAAAGGCATTCACAAACAATCACTAATAAAGAGAAATCATCTATTGCTAATGCCCTATATTTCTCAACAGTCTAGAGGTCTTGGAATTCATCATTTGAAGAATCTATAAGAAGAGAAGATATTTGTGGGTTTTCCTCTCAAGGGAAGAGGTTTTGGTCCTGGCTTGCAGCCTATATTCTGAGTTCTTGTGTACTATTGATCTTCATGTTTTCGGTAGTTGTTTGACGATAAGAACAACATAATAATCACTGAAGAAGCTAATAATCAAGAAAAAGTTAAAATACATCACAAGCATTTATCAAGTATAAGAGAAATCACCATAATTATATCCCTATTAATTTCTCAACAATATTCCCATGGATTCTTAGCCCCACATACTATTTTCATCAAACTCAGTTTGCAATCGTTATGTGTTTATTAATATGCACAAGTTAAAAACATTTACAACATCAGTTTTTCTAGCCTCATAGCATATAAAAGCATATACACATGGGCACACTAGCCCTGTTATGAATCTTAGTTCATAACTATTTAGAATAAGTTCTTGTTTTATTAATTTAATTATGAATATAATTATTAGTTAAATAATTAATTAAATGAAATGAAGAGGCATCATTCTCCAAAGGACGTGTCTCTTTAAATTGGGCGTGGCCAGTCAACTCCTATTTAAAGGAGCACCGCCTCAGCCTTGTAATCATCATTCTTCATATCAATATATATATTTATCTCTTTTAAATCTTGAGAAATCTTCAAGAATTACAGTAAGTAATCTGCCCAGGCAACTAACGTACAGGTTAGACGTTCCAGTGGTATCGGAGCCTTCGATCGAGGTCCAGAACTACACAGTCCAGAATTACCCACTTCCATACTGTGTCGTTTTCGTGCTTCTGCTGTGTTCGTTCCCACTACAGCGGGACTCAACTGCAACCAACATCGGCTTGTACGGTGAAGTGGCATTGTTCTTGATCAACAAAAAATCTGTTGAAACGCTGCTGAATTCCGGTTTTGAAGCTTGTGGAAGGGATCGAATCAAGCTGCTGCCATCATCATTCCTCACCTTTTAGCGTCGGACCTACGGTATCGGATTGCATTTTTGCAAATACGTTACACTTGTGGAGAAAACATTATACGGGGGCTTGTTGAATTAGAATTCCACGGTGTGAATTAAAAATTAAAAAAAGCACGCTGTGTCAAAAACGTCACGGTGGACAGTCAAGCGCTGGTTAGCCAAGCGGCGTGACCGTGGCTGTGGCTCGTGGTTTATAAACCGCGTTGATGGACTTAAAAAAAAAAACAGTGTGTGTCAAAAACATCACGGTGGAAAGTTGAGTGCCGGTTACCCAAGCGGCGTGACCGTGGCTGTGGCTTACGGTTATAAATCGTGCAGACGTCCAAATCAAATATTAAACCAGCAACAGATCGAACGTTTAATTAAGTATACAATCGGACGTTAAATCAATTGCGGTTAGGAATCAATTTCTAGTTAATAAAATCGAGCAGCCGCTAGCGTAAAGTTCACTATAAGTATACTGTTAAATTTCTGGTTAATTGCGGGTTCACTATAAGTATACTATTATAGTGAACGTGGGTGGAAGCCGTGAATGGTCAGCTAGCGTAAAGTTACATTCTATATATTATAATAACATTATAACTTATAATATATATATATAATTTGTAAAAGTTTATATATATATTGTTATAAATTATAATTTATATAATAATTTTATATTAATAATAGAATAGAAAAAAAAAAAAAAAATCGCTCCTAAGAAGAAAAAAAATAATAAAATGGCAAAAGACAATGATGATACAAAAAGGATAAATGAATGCGAAAACAATATTGAGAAGATAACAAAGCAGTAGGATGAAATGGCCAAGGATCTCTCAGATATAAAAGATATGTTAGCACATCGCTTAAAAACCCCAGAGGATAGTTCTCCATATCACGACTTCCAAAGGAATTTTCATGGACGAATACCGCAAATACAGTTTGAAGGAAGTCAATACTACACTAAATCATCAGAAGGGAATTTCCTTAGAATTAAAAGTAAATTACCTACATATGATGGTAAAGACCATCGGGGTGCCATCGTTTGGGTAAACAAAATGGAGGCCATTTTTGCAGCAAATCCACCATTAGGTTCGCAAGAAAAAGTCATAACAGCATCCAACTCCCTGGAAGGAGAAGCATATGACTGGTATATGTGGTGGTCCCCTAGGTGTAGTGGTCTTACATTCACTTGGGAAAATTTAAAGAACTCTCTGTTGAAAAGATTTCATGATGAGGAAGAGGATGATGTATATGAGAGATTTGTTCACCTCAAACAGAAGGGATCGATGAGTGAATACACTCACGAATGGGAAGTATTAGCAGTAAGGCAAAGAGGATTTTCAGACGAAGAACTATTGAAAATGTATCGTTGTGGCTTCAAAGACTACATTCGGGAAGAGTTAAAATTGTATAAACCCGATACTGTTGATGAAGCCAGACATGCCGCCATAATTATTGAATGAAAATATAAAGTTCATAGAAACCCATATGCTAATAATGAGAGGGCAGTTAGTTATGCTAAGGGGAAATCAGGTAAAACACCCATGGAGAAGTCAACCAAATACATTCCCCCACCAATGCGCAATGAAGGAAAACAACCAACTAATGTTGAAAGGAAAAAAGAAGGGAAATGTTGGAAGTGTGGAGATAAATATTTCGCAGGACATAAATGTGCAAACCAAAAACTTTATAACTGTGAAGCAGAACAAGATGGGGATTCACAAGAAGATAGCACTGACAAGGAGAGCAATGAAGAAAGTGAAAACTCAAATCCAGAACAAGATGAAGATATTCCACGAATTTCGCTTGTAGCCATCACAGGGATAGCTCAACCACAAACATTAAAACTTAAAGGTCACATTAAGAAGCAGAATGTTATAGTCCTAATAGACTTTGGAAGTACACACAACTTTGTGGATGTTAATGTTGCAAAAAGACTAAATATTTTTGCTTACCCTGTAGCAAACTTAAAAGTAATGGTAGCAGATGGCAAACGAATAGATGGAATAGGCAAGTGCCATAAGGTTAAGTTACAATTAAGTGAATATGAGACAGAAACTAGTTTTTATACGGTTCCCCTAGGGGGAGTAGATGTCGTTTTAGGGATAGAATGGTTGCGGACATTAGGTACATACTCAGCAAATCGCATAAAGCAATTTATTAAGTTTAAAATGGATGGAAGAAGATACAAGTTAATGGGGTTCAATGCCCCACCTACTCAAGTTGTCTCTGCTCAACAAATGAAAAAACTCATTCGCAAGGGAGCTCCAACATTTTTGGCACAATGTCAACAATTGGAGTTACTATCGATGGAAGGGGACTCACAGTCCATGGAAATTTCATCTTTAATCCAAAAATACAAGACAATTTTCCAAGACTTACCAATGAAGTTACCCCCTAAAAGGAAGATCGAACACATTATCGAGACTAAACCAGACTCTACACCAGTAAATGTCAAACCATATCGTTACCCACATCATCACAAAACAGAGATAGAACGATTAATACAAGACTTGTTGGAGCATGGGATCGTAACAAAGAGTAGAAGCCCGTATGCTGCTCCAGTGGTGTTAGTTAGGAAGAAAGATGGATCTTTTCGACTATGTATAGATTATAGAGGGTTGAATAAAATCACGATTAAGCATAAGTTTCCAATTCCATTCATTGATGAAATGTTGGATGAGTTACATGGTGCAGAATATTTTTCAAAATTAGATTTAAGATCAGGTTATTACCAAATACGGGTAATACTAGAAGATGTCGAGAAAACAGCTTTCCGAACCCATGAAGGACATTATGAGTTCAAAGTCATGCCGTTTGGACTAACAAATGCACCAGCGACTTTCCAAGCTACCATGAATGATCTCTTCCACCCATATTTGCGGAAGTTTGTATTAATTTTTTTTTACGATATCCTCGTTTATAGCAAGACGTGGAAGGAACATCTCAAACATTTGGAGACGGTACTATTGGTGTTAGAAAAGAATCAATTTTATGCTAAGTTGTCAAAGTGCACCTTCGGGCAAAAGGAAGTTGAATATCTTGGACATGTTATATCTAGGGAGGGAGTCAAAGTAGACCCCAACAAAATTAAGGCAATCAGGGAATGGCCTAGACCCAAGAACATATCGAAGCTAAGAGGATTCCTAGGTCTCACCAGTTATTATAGAAGGTTTATAAAAAATTACGCAAAATTGACAACACCCTGACTAATTTACTAAAAAAGAATGCGTTTCAATGGGATAATCAAGCAGATAAGTGTTTTGAGAAATTAAAAGAAGTGATGTCAACCACACCGGTACTTGCAACACCCAACTTTTCCAAATCATTTGTAGTTGAATGTGATGCTTCGGGTTTTGGAATTGGAGCTGTATTAATGCAAGATAACCATCCTATAGCATTCGAAAGTCACAAACTGAATAAACGAGAAGGGCTAAAATCAACATACCAAAAAGAAATGCTCGCCATCATACATGCATTAACTAAGTGGCGCCAATAATTGCTTGGAAGTAAATT
This sequence comes from Pinus albicaulis, assembly GCA_034641835.2. Lineage (NCBI taxonomy): Eukaryota > Viridiplantae > Streptophyta > Pinopsida > Pinales > Pinaceae > Pinus > Pinus albicaulis. The sequence goes on along the minus strand of CM076577.1, from coordinate 935,840,137 downwards.
TTCAATTCGAACTGACCACAATAGTCTGCAATTCTTACTTCAGCAAAAAAATTTCTCAACAGAGCAACAGAAGTGGATGGAGAAGCTGTCAGCATTCGATTTGGAAATATTACACAAAAAAGGAAAGGAAAATGTCGTCGCAGATTCTCTTTCACGTAAAGATGACGACCACACCACTTGTGCCGCCATGGTTGTTGTTCCAGATTGGTTGGATGAAATAAGAGCTGAATATGCCAAGGATGAAGAATGTGACACTATGATTAAGAATATCAGTCAATATGTCAATTTCGAATGGAAGAATGGCATCTTATGGTATAAGAATAGAATTTATCTAACACCAGCATCTAAATTTAAGTCAAAAATCTTAAGGGAATCACACAGTTCACCAGCTGCTGGACATGTTGGATTCTATAAAACTTACTATAACATTCGACAGTCATTCTATTGGAAGGGCATGAGCAAGGAGATTCAGAAATATGTTGCTGAATGTGATGTTTGCCAAAGAAATAAAAGTGAGAACATTCCAACACCAGGTCTGTTACACCCCTTACATATACCAGATCAGAAATGGGAAGAGATCTCGATGGATTTTATAGAAGGATTACCTGTATCAGATGGCAAGGATAAGATATTTGTTGTAGTAGATAGGCTTACAAAGTATGCCCATTTTATGGCTATTAAAAAAACTGACACAACTAAGAAAATTGCAGAGACATTTTGTAAAAACATATACAAATTACATGGGTTTCCCAAGATCATAGTCAGTGATCGTGATCCTAGGTTCAAAGGGAATTTCTGGAAGGAATTCTGCCACCAGGTAGGAATATCCCTCAACATGAGTACAGCCTATCACCCCCAGACAGATGGGCAGACTGAAGTGGTAAATAAATGTCTAGAAATGTATCTCCGTTGTTTTGTCACTGACAAACAAAGTAGGTGGACCCAATGGCTACATCTGGCAGAGTGGTGGTATAATACCACCTACCATATGTCGGCAAAAATGACGCCTTTCCAACCTCTTTATGGTTATGAACCACCGAAGTGGAAGGATTTTGCACTTCTTAATTCTAAAGTTCCAGCCGTAAAAAATCACTTGGAAGAAAACCAAAGAATCATCAATTTATTAAAAGAAAATCTAACCCTGGCACGTAATAGAATGAAACAACAAGCCGATCAACACCGCACTGAAAGAGAATTTGAAGTAGGAGATTGGGTTTTTGTTAGGCTTCAACCTTACAAGCAGTTGTCGTTAAAACAACAAGGCAAAAACAAACTGTCCCCAAAATATTATGGGCCGTATCAAATAGTGAAGAAGATCAGTCCTGTAGCTTATGGATTAAAGTTACCAGATAAGTGTCGAATCCATAGTACTTTTCATATATCAAATCTCAAAAAAGTACTAGGGCAGAACCAAATAGCCCAAATAGAAATACCAGAGACTGATGAAGAAGGAAGAATCGTCCTAGAACTAGAGGGCATACTTGCTACACGAGAAAAGGTTTTGTGGTCAAAGACAATAAAAGAATACCTCATTAAATGGAAAAGGCTACCCGAGGAAGATTCATCCTGGGAGTCAGAACGTTTCATTCGACAACACCCAAGTTTACCTATGCTTTGAGGACAAAGCATCTTAAGGGGAAGGCAATGTTATGAATCTTAGTTCATAACTATTTAGAATAAGTTCTTGTTTTATTAATTTAATTATGAATATAATTATTAGTTAAATAATTAATTAAATGAAATGAAGAGGCATCATTCTCCAAAGGACGTGTCTCTTTAAATTGGGCATGGCCAGTCAACTCCTATTTAAAGGAGCACCGCCTCAGCCTTGTAATCATCATTCATCATATCAATATATATATTTATCTCTTTTAAATCTTGAGAAATCTTCAAGAATTACAGTAAGTAATCTGCCCAGGCAACTAACGTACAGGTTAGACGTTCCAAGTATATCACAAGCATTTATCAAGTATAAGAGAAGTCACCATAATTATATCCCTATTAATTTCTCAACAATATTCCCATGGATTCTTAGCCCCACATACTATTTTCATCAAACTCAGTTTGTAGTCGTTATGTGTTTATTAATATGCACAAGTTAAAAACATTTACAACATCAGGTTTTCTAGCCTCATAGCATATAAAAGCATATACACATGGGCACACTAGCCCCTAAACATATACACACATACACACAGGTGCACCGCCCCAAAAAGTAAGTCTCAACTCACCTGCCTAATTAATATGTTTCGGCTCACCATCCTAAGTTTCACATGTACACAATATTTACAATACAGGGTTCGAGTAGGGGGGTTACATCTTATAATTGTGTTAATGCAAGGGTGGACAGGGCTAGGGATTTTTACAGTTAAAACCTAGATAAGATGTGATGCGCTAGGGTTTGATGTCCTTGGGTGAGGAGCTAGGATTTGTAGCAAAAAATCCTTATCAAATACCTGGAGCACTGAGCTTGTAGATATTCTTTGTTTAAGCTTAGAAAATATCCTAGAGGACTTGTGCTAGTTTGTTGTTCACCCTTGGAAGTGACTACAAGTTGCTTGGTTCGATGCCTTTCTAATCCATGTTTTCTAGTTATGCTTTGTTGTTGATGGTGGACTCCCTAACTAGGGTTTGGAAGCATTTGGATTTTCCTAGCTTTTGGATACCTTATCTTGTATATTAGTTTAGTTTTCATAAGGACATACTACACTTTGTTATTCTTGGCCTCCATTGCCTTATTTTATATGAAGTGAGCATAGTGCATTTTTGTGTAAGCTGCACATTTTATTCTATCTTTCTAATTGTCTTGGATAGGCCTTAGTTCTTATGAATACAAAACAAAGAGACCCAAGATTTGTTAGATGCAATCCCTAGGATGGACAAGAGCCCTAGAAGGAAAGTTGTATGATTTGTCTTAGAGACCTTGTACATATGAGATGCAAAAGGATTAGAGTTTGAGAAATGTACAACTTAATGTGATACACGAGTGTTGGAGGAGTGAACAATGACTAGAGCTTTGTGTGATGATTTGATTGGATGCCTTGTGAATTGAAAAATAGTAGTCATTACATCATTGTATTTTGTTGATGAACCTATCCTAGTGTATCACTTATCTTAATGCGAGGATGCAAGGGCTAGTACTTGTGGGAGGTAAAGCATAGGGAACACATTATGTGCTATTGTTTCATGCCTAAGGTTTGTGTTGATGAGCACTATAGCAAGACACATGTGCTAGAGGAGCAAAGAATTCCTAGAGTCTAGTTTGGTTCTTTGCTTGTTGGCCTAGTAGATTGAAACTAGTAGGAATTAGATCAATGTATTATTAGGGTATTAATACATCTATTGATGCAAGTGTAGAATGGGCTGGGATTTGTGGGATCCAAAACTTAAGGAAGACATGATTTTCCAGGGCTTCATTTCCTTGCCTAAGAAGGAACTGGGATCTAGGGTACTATCCTTTCAGAGATTTTGAGGCTTGGAGCTCTATCATTGGAAAGGTTCTCTGATGTAAGCTTTGAGAATTTCCTAGAGGACATTTGTTGCAAGTGTGAAATCAAGGGTTGACTTGTTGATGTTTGTGTTAGTTTGTTTCTCACCCTTTGAGGAAGATAGGAGTATCTTGGTGTGAAGACTTTATATGCCATGCTTTTTACTTATGGTTTTTTGTTGATGGTGGATGACCTAGCTAAGTTTTGAAAACATTTAGATTATTGTAGCCTGTGACAAGATTGAAAAACATATTGTAGAAAATTGTGATAAATTTATTGGTATGTACTTGTAAATTCATTTGTTCAATAAATGAAATACATTGTTGTCCACAATTTTTGTACTTGTAGATCTAATTTTTAGTGTATATTCCATTGAGATTGTGCATTTTCTAGTGATGGTTATATATGCTAATTTAATATGCACATTATCATAAATTGAATAGAGAAGTATTGAAAATTCAAATCATTATCTGCTAGGGTTTGTGATAGTAGAAACATATAGAAGCCATGATCTGATAGGATTTAATGGACCTTGGATGTAGGGTCCTATCGTTGGAGAGATTTGAGGCTTGGAGCTCTAACATTGGAGATATTGTGTGATGTAATCTTGGAGAATCCCGTAGAGAACATTTATAGTGCGAGTGTGAAATCAATAGTGAACCTGTTGGTGGTCATGTTAGTTTGTATCTCACCCTTTGAAGAGGCTAGGAGCCTTTCTATGCCATGCTTGCTAGTTATTTTTTTTGGTTGATGGTGGGATGTGTTGTAGCATAATTTGACTTAGCTAAAAGTCAAGAGAGGTTCTAAGCAATTCAAGGTTGTTGAGGAAAAGTTGTTAAAATTTCAAGAAGACCTGCAACATGCTCAAAAGGATAACCACAAGCTCAATGAGGATTCATCATCACATGTGCACTGGAACCAAAATCAAGGAAGCAACAGCATTGGAGTTGTAATCTAAGACAGAGGAGCAACAAAGAAGAAAAGCGTGCAGAAAGGGTCAAGTCGGGCTTATTCGCATGTAGAACAGTTCAGGAGTTGGGTCAATTGATGCGTTCAGAACAATGCACATAGGTCAGGGTCGAGTCGTGCAAATATACGTGCAGAATAGTGTTCGGAGGCTTATCGCAATCACATATGGAAGGCCTAATCGCATATCGCAAATCGCAATCGCAAAGCTCCGGGGGAATAGAACAAGGTTAAAACCGCCGAAATGCGAAATGCGATACAAGGATCGGATGCGATATAGTTCGAAGCTCGAATCTAAAGTATTTAAAGTCCGACCATGGGACCTTCTCGCACATTGCACATCGCACATCGCAAAGCTCAAGAGTAATAGAACAAGGTTAAAACCGCCAAAATACAAAATGCGATACGAGGACCGGGTGCGATATAGTTCAAAGCTTGAATCTAAAGTATTTAAAGTCCGGCCGTGGGACCCTCTAGCACATCACACATCGCAAGCTCAGGAGGAATGCCGCTCATGAATATGTTATGAATGCCGAAATGCGAAATGAAATAACGATGCGGACGCGATAGAAGTTATCGCTAAAGTCTGGGAACATGGGTTTTTCCTTTGTAAAAATCGCATCGGAGGGAAAAAGCGGATTATAACGTGAATGTTGGAATGCTAAAATGCGATAGAGAAGCAGATGCGATACAATTTTTCAAAGGTAATGGAATATCTTTTAAATTCCAGTCTTACGGCAGTGACAAAGGAAATTCTGAACGCAGGGGAGACTCGGGTAAGAAAAGACCCAACGCTACGTGCAGAATAGCGATATGCGTTTGTAGCAATTTATTAATCAAAGACTAAACGTTGTGGGCATGAGCGGAAGACGCAGAGTCGGGTAGTAGGTGACATGATGAGAGTGTTCAAAATGTAAAAGCATGGGCAGAGTCGGGTAGAGATGTGTTTATGTAGACTGTTAGGATATCACAGCAAAAACGGAAGGAGACACATCAACAACAAATCAGATTTAGCAAAAGGATTATATTTCAAGTTTTATTTTGCTTTCTTTGTTAAGATCGAAGCTACAATGATGTCCTCGATTGCTATGTAATAAGTAGTTTAACAGTTTAGGTAGTCTAGGAGTTTCAAGAAGCTCGAGCAATTACAAACTGCTTTTGGTTTGTATTTAAGGAAGAGAGAGAGAGAGGAAAGGTTTCGAGTTCTGGATCTCTTGGAGACTACATTTTGTACTTCTTTTTCTGATGGGTGAATGAAAGAAGCATCAAGTTTCCTGCAACTGTTGATGGTGATTCATGTTTCTTGTGTCATTTTATGTTGTTTCTTCCTTGAATGAAGTGAAGTAAAGAAGCAATTGGTCTTTGATTTACGTTTGTAAGTAAGAGTTAAATAGCCTTAATAAGCGCTCCTTCACTCCAACTCCTATCCCTTCACAAATTCTCTCTGGAACTTAAAAGTAATAGATTCTGTGTTTACAACATATTATTTTGAGTTTCCTCTCTCTCCATGAACTCTCTTTGAAACTTAAAAGTAATAAATTATGTGTTTACAACATATTATTTTGAGTTTCCTCTCTCTCCATGAATTCTCTCTAAAACTTAAAAGTAATATATTATGTGTTTACAGCATATTACTTTGAGTTTCCTCTACAATTCTTCTTTTCCATTCAGATATCAGCAGTCAATGGCATTGTGAAATCTTTTAATATTCTAGATCATTAAGGGTTTTAGAAAAATAGTTTCTAAAGGAATAGAACAAAGACCTCATGATAAAATTATTTCTTTGACACACTTTTAAAATGTCTTAAGCACTGATTCCTTTCACAACCGAGGGATTGTTTCTTAAGATACAACATTTTCTGGCATCGTTACTGGGGACAAAGGCACGAAGTTAATTTTCCCTGGGTATTGAGATCTATTTCTTGATGGTGAACAAGTTTTAGATATAAAATTTGGTTGTTTATTTTTCACTTGGCGACTCCACTGATGAAGATTTCATTAGATAAGGAGTTTTGCTGGCAAGAAAATTAGAAAGCAACGTGAAAAAAGGGGTATCAAAGTTTGAAAAGGAAGTTTTATTTTTCACTATTAGTTTAGTGGTCTATTTTCCCATACATATCAAGAAGATTGTTTCCTGCTTTATATTCTTAGAAGATTATAAGGCCCAAAAGGTACATTCTTTATTGGAGAAAGAAGAATTTTATTCTGCTTGTATTATTGATCTTGACACAACTTTATCTCCTAAATATGAGAGGAGAGATGACTGTTGCATTACAATTCCTGAAGATAATCTGTTACAATCTGGGCATAAAGGTGGGGACTCATCATCTTTGGGTGATAATATTTTAACTCATAAAAAATCCGCTTCTTTTCAGTATGGAACCAAGGTGATTTTCAAACCCTTGGTGCTACCTAAAGTTATTCATCAATATCCCTTAAGAAGATTATAAGGCCCAAAAGGTACATTCTTTATTGGAGAAAGAAGAATTTTATTCTACTTGTATTATTGATCTTGACACAACTTTATCTCCTAAATATGAGAGGAGAGATGACTGTTGCATTACAATTCCTGAAGATAATCTGTCACAATCTGGGCATAAAGGTGAGGACTCATCATCTTTGGGTGATAATATTTTAACTCATAAAAAATCCGCTTCTTTTCAGTATGGAACCAAGGTGATTTTCAAACCCTTGGTGCTACCTAAAGTTATTCATCAATATCCCTTAAAAAGATTTAAATTTCTGCAAAATTTTTCTGGAGAAAGTGATGAGGTTGTAGCCGAACAACACCTCCTAGCATTTGAATGCTTTCTGGACAAATTTCAAATTATCTATGAATATGTGGCTTTAAGGATGTTTTGTCATTCATTAAAGCGGGGTGCTCAAGATCGGTTCCAGTGTTTGGAGAAGGTTCAATCAGTTCATGGCAGAGTCTTCAAGACGTCTTTCTTAAATATTGGGGCGAGCACAAGCTGTACAAAAAGCACCTTTTGGAGTTATATTCTATCCGAAGGCAGAGTAATGAATCAATCGTTGTGTTTAATAGGAGGTTTCAAAATATCTATTTCAGCATGCCGAAAGAAAGTTGACAACCTAAAGGTGCGGCTATGATATACTATTTGAGGGTTCTTTCTAGTGTCTTGGCTTTTTATCTCAAGGAGAGAAAGCCTTGCACTCTGGAGTTGATGTTTATTTATGCATATGAAATCGAAGATAATGTGTGGGTTTGTAGAAATTTTTCCTATCATGTTGAAAGAACAAGTTTTGTTGAAGACAAGAGGGCCTATCAAGAAAACATTGGAATTGCTTTACAAGAGAATGAAAATGCAGAGATGAACAAGGATATTCAAAAGGTGTCAGAAGATTCCTGTATTGCTGAAAAGCATTATGAAGATTCTGGTCAAAAATTCGTTGCAACAACTGAACTACACGTTAAAAGCGTGGAAGATCATTACAATTTTCGTAATTTTAATGATTTTGTGAATAGAGGAGAAACTAGTGGAACTCCTCAGGGGTGTTTGCAGGAGGGGAAAGACTTTTGTCAAGAATTGACATTATACGAAGAACATCAGCATTATGAGGAAAAAGCCTTAGATTTCTCTTTTCGGCCTAAATGGTTGTCTGTAAGGAATAAAATAATATAAATAATGATTAATTAATTAATTAATAATTAGGTTGAAAGGGCATGTCTGATGAGACATGACCTTTCGTAAAGAGGCACTTGCCTATGTATATAAGCATGCCTAATTTGTAACATTCAATCAATTCATTCATCATATAGTTTATATAATAATATTTGTATCATCATGGATATTTTCATATTCCAAGTCTTCTGGAGTATTTAACTTGAGAAGGAATTTTGTTCACTTCATTTGGTATCAGAGCAGTTCGATCTTCTGGCTGCTTACTGCTGCACAGAGCCACGCTCTCCGATCCAGGTCCTTGACCGTCAAATTCGTCATCGTTGTTGTTGTCGAAGCGTTTCGCTACCAAAATTTGGAGTTTCTCCAGCTTGCCAGTAGGCCTTTTGCCATTAAAATTAAAATAAGAGGAAATAAGTTTAAAAAAGAGGGTCGTTGAAGCAAAAAAAAAAAAGAGAGAAGGAAAGTTTTAAAAAAAAGTGGAAATAAATTAAAAGGAAAAAAAAATATTTAAAAGAAAATAGTTCCAAAAGAAAAAAGAAAAAAAAATGGTTCTACATTATTGATAAAAAGTGCATGATAAAAAAACTATACGTAAGAGAAGGAAGAGTAGATAAGGTTATTTTGATTCTTCTTTAAGTGGTTTACAAGCTCGTGGTTTTAGAAGCCCATGGTAATTTCCCATAGTATTTTCAAGGTAAAATAAGAACAAAAGGAATAAAAAATATCTGTGTGAATGGTAAGTTTACTTTTACATGGAGAAAACTAACCAATTCAAATACGCATAAGTGGTCATATATTTTATAGATGAATATAGGTTAATAGCCACGTTTCACTAGGGTTGTAACTTTCCCCAAAAAAAAAAAAGTTAAATAAAACTAGAATTTACTTAGTCAAAGAACTCATCACTAAAAAAAATAAAAAAAGACTATATTTAATGTTATATAAAGGGAGTATTATGAGGAATTATCAAGGCAATTAATATTAAGGAAAAGTAAGGTTAAAAATTTAAAAAAAAAAACAATTATGAAAGTCAAACATCTTCTAGTAATTAAAGAATATTTCATAAAAAAGAAAATCAAGGAAGTAATTTAAAAAAAAAAAAAAAAAACGAAATGAAAAATATTATTAAGGATTTCTTAAAATATTAGGGAATCATTATTAAAGCTTGAAGGTATATAAATGGAAAAAGAGGTTATTAAAGGTTTAAGTATTGGAAATGTGGAAAAGGAGATAAATCATTATATTTTAGAGATTTTATTTAAAAAAGAAATATATACATATATAAAAGAATTTGAGCCTCTTTTAAAAAAAATATATTAGTGAAGGATTCATTACCAAAGATTGAAGGAATATTAGTGAAGGATTCATTACTAAAGATTGAAGGAGTAATAAAAGTTTGAAGGTTATAAGTTATAACCATTATTTAAAATATAAAAAGGAAAAATAAAAAGCGAGATACATTAAAAAAAAAATGATTCCCACAAACAACCATGGGTTCTTTGCAATATGTCCTTTTTGTTCAGAAGGATATCCTAATTGTCAAGAATCATTCAGAAATCAAAACGTTGTTTGCACAAAATGTTACAAAGCTTTTACGTTAGTTGAATTTCTAAGTGATACAGAAAAAGAAACATTAGCAAGACAGATGAAAGAATTAATGGCAACAGTTGGGAAACAACATACAGATTTTAATAAGGAAATGAAGAAGACAAAATCCAAATTACAAGATAAACACCCCTCATCACCCCTACAAAACGATGTAACCCCATGTACCGAGAAATTGCAGTTGAAAGATCAAAAGAAATACATAATAGCCGAATTTTGGCAAAACAAGAAAGTATTACAACAAGAATATGAAGATCTTGCAGATATACATTACAAAAAAGTAATGGAAAAGGAGGAAGAAATTTCTCGCCTCAAGGACCATGTTGAAAAATTAATTGGACAAGTAAAGAAGACTAAGGTCACAAAGAAGGAACTCAAGAAACACTTATCAAAACAAGAAGAGAAAAATTTATGTCTAAAGAACCTTAGTAAAAATTTATTGGAAAAAATCAAATGTTTAAAAGATGAAGAGAAGAATACTAAGGATAAAGTCAACAATTCAGAAAACGAAGAGCTTTTACGTTTAAGGAATCATAATCAAAACTTTGTTACACAAATAAAGAAGCTCAAAAGTGACAAGAAGCTACTTAATGTCAAGTTAGAAAATCTTACTCAAGAAGAAGTATCAAAGTCTTTAGTCCATGTTGAAGAAAAAAATCCAAACGCCAATCTAGTCAATATCCCAACTCAAGAAAAGGACAAACTAGATGAAGTAAATAAGTACTAAGAAGTTGCAATTCCAACAACAAAAGATTCAAGTGAAGATCCATAAATGAACCTTTCAACATCCATAGATAAAGGAAATCAGGTACTTCAAATAAATCAAGGAGATGACATAAAAAAGATAAGGGAAAATAAAGCCGAAAAAGTTCCCTATCGACATCCAAATCATAGGAGTAGACAACTCGACCAAGATATGTATTCAGAAAAAAAAACAACAAGCTGATGTTTTGAAGAATACTAATACCAGTGCAATCCGATCAAGTGATAATTCATCACAAGTTTCAAGTCGTCGTAAGATTCCACAAAAGATTGATTTAGGATGGTCCAATCCATTCTAAGTGTGACAGTTTTGTTTGTCACTTAGAGGATCATGTCAACTTGTATTGACAAAATGATTGCCCCGGGACAAGAAGACATTCATAGCAGGAAAAGAAATCAAGGCCTTTCATCAACAAACTTTGAGGACAAAGATTTTTGAGGAGGAAGGCAATGTAAGGAATAAAATAATATAAATAATGATTAATTAGTTAATTAGTAATTAGATTGAAAGGGCATGTATGATGAGACATGACCTTTTGTAAAGAGGCACCTCCCTAGGTATATAAGCATGCCTCATTTGTAACATTCAATCAATTCATTCATCATACAGTTTATATAATAATATTTGTATCCTCATGGATATTTTTATATTCCAAGTCTTCTGGAGTATTTAACTTAAGAAGGAACTTTGTTCACTTCATTGTCAGCAGAAAACAACAATCAATCTTCTCACATACAACCTCAAATTGAGGAGTCAAACAGTGAAGGATGCTGCCCTGTTCAAAGAAGTCTACAACAGCAAGATGTTCAAGAAAAGGAGGCAACAGAAAATTGGTCTCGTCAGTTCTATTATCCAGTAGTTGATTATATGAAAACTTTCTTTTGTCAGCAACAAGCATTTATGCAAAGGTATTTGGAAAACTTTGTATCTGGAAAACTTTCATGTTACCTCCCTATTGTGATCTTCAAATTTCAACAGTATGGAGGCATTAGGTCTAACATGCAGATGTTGGATTGGTGCCATTGGAAGGTTGACTTCACTTGATTAAGTTCAGACATGAATAAATATGTAGGAGTTGTGCATAAATAAGCTCAGGAGTTGAGCATTTTTAGTTTAAGAATAAAGGAAGAAGTCCAAAGTGTAGCAGGTTTCGGGAGGATTTCATACTGGATCAACTCCCTTTTTGGATCGAATCCATGCCCAATAACGACTACTGATCTACAAGTGCTCTTTGACTCCATGCCCAATGAAGGCTACTGATCTACCAAAGTGTTGTCTCCAATTGGAGCCAGATGTTGTAGCATAATTTGACTTAGCTAAAAGTCAAGAGAGGTTCTGAGCAATTCAAGGTCGTTGAGGAACAGTTGTTAAAATTTCAAGAAGACCTGCAACATGCTCAAAAGGATAATCACAAGCTCAATGAGGATTCATCATCACATGTGCACTAGAACCGAAATCGGGGAAGCAGCAGCATTAGAGGTGTAATCTAAGCCAGAGGAGCAGCAAAGAATAAAAGCGTGCAGCAAGGGTCAAGTCAGGCTTATTCGCATGAAGAACAGTTCAGGACCCAGGCCGATTAATGCGTTCAGAACATTGCACACAGGTCAGGGTCGAGTCATGCAAATATACATGAAAAACGGTGTTTGGAGGCTTATCGCAATCGCATGTGGAAGGCCTAATCGCATATCGCAAATCGCAATCGCAAAGCTCAGGATGAATAGAATAAGATTAAAACCGCCGAAATGCGAAATGCGATATGAGTGTCAGATGTGATATAATTCGAAGCTCGAATCTAAAGTATTTAAAGTCTGGCCATTGGACCCTCTCACACATCGCACATTGCACATCGCACATCGCAAGATTAGGAGGAATGGCGCTCATGAATATGTTATGAATGTCGAAATGCAAAATGCGATAACGAAGCGGACGCGGTGAAAGTTATCGCTAAAGTCTGAAGGTTTTTAAGTCCAGGAACATGGGTTTTTCCTTTTTAAAAATTGCATTGGATGGAAAAAGCAGATTATAACGTAGAACATTGGAATGCTAAAATACGACAGAGAAGCAGACGCGATACAGTTTTTCAAAGGTAAGGGAATATCTTTTAAAGTCCAGTCTTACGGTAGTTACAAAGGAAAGTCTGAACGTAGGCCAGACTCGGGTAAGAAAAGACCCAACGCTACGTGCAAAATAGCGAGGTATGCGTTTATGGCAGTTTATTAATCAACGACTAAACGCTGCGGCACAAGCGGAAGAGGCAGAGTCGGGTAGTAGGTGACATGATGACAGTGTTCGAAACGCAAAAGCATGGGCAGAGTTGAGTAGAGATGCATTTATGCAGACTATTAGGATATCACAGCAGAAATGGAAGGAGACACATTAGCAACAAATCAGATTCAACAAAAGGATTATATTTCAAGTTTTATTTTGTTTTCTTTGTTAAGATCGAAGCTAAAATGATGTCCTCGACTGTAATGGAATAAGTAATTTAACAGTTTAGGCAGTCTAGGAGTTTCAAGAAGCTCGAGCAGTTACAACTGCTTTTGGTTTGTATTTAAGGAAGAGAGAAATAAAGAGGAAAGGTTCGGAGTTTTGGACCTCTTGGAGACTACATTTTCTACTTCTTTTTCTGATGGGCGAATGAAAGAAGTAACAAGTTTCCTACAACTGTTGATGGTGATTCGTGTTTCTCATGTCATTTTATGTTGTTTCTTCCTTGAATGCAGTGAAGTAAAGAAGCAACTGGTCTCTGATTTACGTTTGTAAGTTAGAGTTAAATAGCCTTAATAAACGCTCCTTCACTCCAACTCCTATCCCTTCACAAATTCTCTCTAGAACTTAAAAGTACTAAGTTCTGTGTTTACAACATATTATTTTGAGTTTCCTCTCTCTCCATGAACTCTCTCTGAAACTTAAAAGTAATAGATTATGTGTTTACAACATATTATTTTGAGTTTCCTCTCTCTCCATGAATTCTTTCTGAAACTTAAAAGTAATAGATTATGTGTTTATAGCACATTACTTTGAGTTTCCTCTACAATTCTTCTTTTCCATTCACATATCAATAGTCAATGGCATTGTGAAACCTTTTATTATTCCAGATCATTAAGGGTTTTAGAAAACTAGTTTCCATAGGAATAGAACAAAGACCTCATGATAAAATTATTTCTATGACACACTTTTAAAATGTCTTAAGTAATGATTCCTTTCACAATCGAGGGATTGTTTCTTAAGATACAACAGGATGCTTGGCTAGGGTTTGGAAACATTTGGAGTGTGCCAGAATTTTACGGGATTGACCAACCGATTGTACCAACTTGTGTGCATCACTGTAAATTGAATAGTATTGTAATCATTTTGTTTTGTTAATGAACCTAGATTAGTGACTTTATAATCGTGTCAATGCAAGGGTGGAAGGTGCTAGGGTTTGTGACACAAAAAACCTAGAGAAGACATGATGTGTTAGGGATTCATGTGCTTGGGTGAGAAGGATATAGGATTTTTTGCAAAGAATACCTATCGAATACATGGAGTACTAAGCTTGGAGGCCTTGTTTAATGTAAGCTTAGAGAATCTCCTAGAGGACTTGTATGATGTATGTGGTATATAAAACATGAACTTGTAGGTATTCATGCTAGATTGTTGTTTACCCTTTGAAGTGTCTACAAGTAGCTTGGCGTGATGCCTTGCTAGGCCATCTTTTCTAGTTATGGTTTTTTGTTGATGGTGGATACCCTAGCTAGTGTTTGTAAACATTTGAAGTGTCCTACCCTATGACAAAATTGAACGACATGTACCAACTGTGAAAGTTTCAAAACAGAAACCCTACTGAAGTATCTAGATCTACTTCACCCACTTGTTCAATTTACTTAACAAGTTAATTAACTGAAATATTCAGGAAAAAATTAAAGCAAACACAAATTGCAACCTACACATCTACAGATCATTTACTGAACAATGCACACATATGACAAGATTACACACAATTTTTTGGACAAATGTCCCCAGAAAAACCCAATGCAGGAAAACTGGTGCAACAGCTCTAGAGGGTTTTATTATTTTGCATAATCTAAATACAACATTTTGGGCACCATAAATGGTTGGACCTATAGAGAAATTACATGTCAGTTAGTACCTTTCACTCAGAGATAGAAAAAATGGTTGTATCACACCCTCAAATGGTATTTACATATCACGAGCCCTTTCTGGCCCACTGGAACTCTCAGCGCTGCCTTTGTAGCCTCTGTATCAACTCTCACTGGCCAGCGTCCACACTACATCACCTCTACGTTTCCCTGGCTGGGCCTGCATCACCCCGGCTAGTCCTGTGCTGTGCTCGCTGGGTTTGTGTCACCCCAGCTAGTCCTGTGTTGTGCAGGCTGGGTCTGCGTCACCCTGGTTGGGCTTATGCAGCCTCTGCGCAGTACTCTGGGTGGTGTTGGCGGAACTGTGTCCTCCTGGTTGGCTCTGCGCTGTCTGGTACTCACTGCCTCTCTGTTGTTGCATTCTCGGCCTTGGATCAAATCATCCCTTGCCGATCTCTACCCCTCACTGCACTGCAAATTAGCTTTGAATTTCTCACCAAACCCTGCCCCAAAAATTCGACTTAGCTTCAATGCTCTGCCAGTGTGTGTGTGTTCTCCAACTGACCCCAAGCCTTTGATTTATACTTTTCTCGTTGGGAAACCAATGGCCGTGATCTAATCAATAATCAAAGGCTCAGATTAAAAGATTGCTTGATCCACGTCACTTAGAACATTTCATCACATGTGTTTAATTAATTCACTTTAATTTTTCTAATTTCCCAAGTTAGACTTAGTGTCTTCATTAAAAAAATTAATTATTAGAATAACTTCAACACCTGATGAAATTTCTCTTTGAATTTCTTTAGGGGATCTGCATCGGTAGGCACAACTAGGACATTTTCAGCATGGTCCTTGATGTTGTACTCATCCAAGACTATTAGGATCCTGGCCCTCCAGATAACGAAGTTGGACACACCGTCCAACCTCTCCTGATCTCTTAGTCCATGAGAAACCATCTCTACTCAGATCTGTCGAAACAAGTACTCCTCTCCCTCCTTCTGCTACAACACTCAACAGAAAATTGGATCTGGGTTTCTTGGCAATAGAAACTCTCTTTAGTAGCTACTCCCTCTGAAAACTGACTTCCCTCCTGGAAATCCTCCACCAAAAACAATTGAATCAATCCTCTACGATCACCCTCTTGATCGAATCTCAAATCTGTTTGACGCAAATCTGTTGAGCAATTGTTCTCCTCCCACTCTTGTTGTTGAGGAGGTAAATCCCCTCTGCGGACAGAGGCGATCCCTACTAACCTAGTAGGGGTCTAGCAACAATCATCAAATGTTACAGCGCAAATTCCTAGTTACGAATAAAAGACCAAAGATGGAGGCCTACCTGGAATCCAATGCTATGATCCATAGAAGAGGGCGTTCCCGTTCCTCAGCCTCGGCAGATCACGATCCTCCCACGATCTCCGCGGATGGACACCTGCACGTGCAAGAAACAACACGAATACAAGCATAAAATCCAGAATACGCAACTATATATCAGTCAGAAAGGATATAACTCGTTATTAACATAAGTGAAAACAGAGTGGAACCATAACCGTAATCATTCATTCAATAACAATAGAAAGAGAGTACAACCAATGTTCTGACGTCGCGATCTCCTTCGGATGGGTCTCCAGTCGTTCACGTCTCGCAAAGCTCGCCAGGGAAAGGGCAAACCTCTCTAGAGTCTCTCGACGATAGTTTCCTTACTTGAGTCGGCCTTACGGGAAGAAAGAGGGCTTTTACAGCACAAAGGCTCTTGGGAATTTGGAGATTCAAAGCTTAGGCACTTCAAGACTAGCTTGCAATGGAATTGAGCAGGCTTTTATAGATGGGGAAGGAGGGAGTTGGGATCCCTATTATTGTGGGATTGGCCCTATCATGAAAGAAGGTTCCATGAGAGGTGGCAAACCACTTCCCTTCCATGGAACTCCCGCAGCCAAACCTCCCAACTCAAGATAGGCAATGGTTTCTGAGTTTGTTGAAACACAACTTCCGCCATATTTATTTAAAAAACACTCCTTAAATTGGCTGGCGCGACTGCTGCTCTGGGATAGAGCGCCAGTTGGCGTGACCTCTTTGTAGGATTTTCCCCATTGGCACGAGTGATGAACTGTCTGCCCGCGCCAATGCAAAAGGAGATGTTTTCATGACTTTTTGCAAGGAGATGTCTTTAGGGCAATTGAAGCTCGTGCTTAGAGGAATGCATTGATGATGATTTCAAGGCATGACAATGTTCACTGGTCACAAAATGGGTCCTCCATTGTGCGGGACGGGGAATGGTAGGGACAGTGACAAATTACTGTGTAACAGATGCCCCCTAAAGCATGAGGCCCGAGAGAGAGGGGTGAAATGCTTTATGAGAACATGTTCAACTGAAGCCTCGCCGTCGGAAAACCTGCGTAGAAAAATACAACTGATATCTCAAGTACATGATGTATATGCGGTATGGGCACAACCATCCGAAACAGAGTACACTATAATCCGGATCCAGGGTATGGGCGCAACCATCCAGCGAGGATCAAATAAATAGACTCAGGTATGGTCGCAGCCATCCAGTCAGTGAGTCATGTACATAATGATAATAATCCACAATCGCAGCCTGGATTACAACAAACACAATCCAGGGTCTTGCGCTCCATCTCGACCCAAACAAAGTACAAGTTCAAGCATGCGAATACGTGAACTGAAGTCGAACATGCAAGAACATCGTCTGATTACCAGCCAATGATGAGAGCTGTTAACAGACGCGAGAGGAACCACCAATAATGACAATGGCCCTCAAGGTACTACAGGTACAATCTACGGCATGTGAATCAATGAGCTGGTGTCGAACACCCGTAGAATCACTCGATCGAAGGCCAATGATGAAAACCCCACGCCGAATGCGACAAACTTGCCATTGAGGCATGCAGGCTCCAAGATACCATAAAGGAGTCTCTAGATCAACTTCCTGGATAATGAGCTGAAGTCGACAGGAAGTGACCTTGATCGAAGGTGGACCATAATGTTTCCCACATCATCGACACGAGACAGAGAAACATGATGTTTTTTTTGTGAATCAGGATCATATGAGAATCAGAGGAAGGTTGGTATTCGCAGAGGCCAACTTCTCTTGAACATATAAGCGGCACGACAGTGGACTTGGAAGTATTTGACATCAACAGATCAGAGGTCATGGTGACGAGGCAATGAGCAGATGAGAGGTCAAAAGGGATTATCCAAACCCACGGAGGCAAAGTGAAGAAACGAGATGAGATGTCCCCAACCCGACACGAATGTAGACAAGTGCCATGTTCAAGAGCGACATACTGCCGACGACAATGACGATGGTTCCATTTTTCCCCCACCATTTCTGGCGAGTACCCCAATTATTTTTTATAACAAGCTTGAAGGGGATAGCATATGCTTGTAATATAAGTCCGCCCTTCGGGCGAATCCATCCTAGTGCATTTAACGAGTCCTAGGAAGGAGAAACTCAGAGAACGTCATTTCGACGGAATCCAATGTCATCAGGGTTTAACGAGTCTGACAAAGGAAGAACTCGGCGTCTTTTCATGTTTAGAGAGTTTGAAAAGACAGCGGAAAAGAAAACTCCACAGATCCCTTTTCGTAAATAGTTCCCCAGATCCGAAAAGGTAGAAAACAATATCCGGGAAAGCCTCCTAGTCGCAATAGGCTAGGGTATTCCTTTTTCGTAATCAATCCATCCTAGCCCGAAAAAGGGTTAAACGTATACTGGGTAGATGTCGATTCGTGTCCAATTTAACAAGATCGAAACGACAAGGGCCTCGGCAATCTTTTCATGTTTAGAGAGTCAGAAAAGAGCTGAAAGATGACTTCGAAGTGACTTTTTCGTGTATTTACCGAGTCCGAAAAAGTATAAAATACAACTCGTTTCCATCGTTAAAGTCGCAAAAACCTGCTGCTGCACATACCAAGCAAGCGTAAAACCCATTTTCGACATAACATATTAAAATATTCAATAAAAATAACTTTAAAACTCATTTTATGTCAAAAAATTTATAAATATGTCAAAATGGCAAAAATAAAATTACATTTACTATTTACCTTGGTAAAAAAGCAGCAGTGGTCCATTCGGAGTGGAAACTTCTGACGGCAATTGCGACAGATCCGGTTGACCATTCAGATTCTCGTCTGCTACAGGTAAGAGGTGCTTCCCTTCTCTTCATTTCAATCCATTTTTTAATAGTTTTCCCTTATGTATCAGCCCTCTGTGGCCACTCTTTGAAATTTTAGGGCCACGCTCATTGGCGCGGGTATCGGGCACGGACCCGCGCCAATGGGCTCTTTTATACAAAGGGCTCGTGCCATGTGGCGCGACTGTTCACAAAACAGCCGCGCCAGCGGCCGAACCTAAAATTTCGCCTAAAAATTCGAGATTTTAACCAAATTAAATGAAATTTGAAGCCAACCAGAGATCTAACTAAGGGTTTATGACCATGTGGATGCAGGAAATCGAGCAAAATGGCAATTGAATGGAAAGAACGAGAGCATGGAGAAGAGGATGAACAGGCCATAGAAAGTGAGGCTTGCATGAATGCCCTCAGAAACTGTGGGCTAAAGAAGTTCTTCCTTACACCCTGTCTACGAGCTCAGCCCGAGCTCCTCCAGTATTTGATCAGTATTGGAGCTGGAGGTTTTTGATGTGTATTTTATCACTGGATTGTCTCGCAGAGGTCCGATCCCTGTCTTGACTGGAAGTAGACCATCTGGTGAGAAGATGGAACAAGTGATGGCACGAGTGTGCCAAGGAGCACAAATGGGATCAGGGAGCAAAAAGGTGGATATCCACACTATCCCCGATCTGGCATTGAGAGTTGTCCTACATACCATCACGCGGGCTGTAGGGTCGCAGGCACCACACGAGGCCACAAAGGCCCAACTCCTGCTGGCCTCAGAATGCATGAGTCCCTTACTGTTCGACTGGGCAACCGCAGTAACAATAAACATGAAGAGGCAGCTCACAAATTGCAGTAAAAATAAACATGAAGAGCCATATGCAGGAACTGACTTCACCGGAGACCCAGATCTCCCACTGCCAGAAGGAGATGACTGGGACGAGGAGTTGGGTAAGACCTCATGTTTTTGATTTTATGTTTTATGTTTTTTTGTTAATACACATTCTTCCTAACACATTTGTATATGGATGCAGATGTGGGACCTGAGAGACCAGCTGGGATGTCTCCAATCTCACGGAGGACTCAGCTCGCCCCTGATCCTCAGGGAGAGGGCACAGGAGGAGAGGAGTTGATCCAGAATCTCGAGGGCATTTCCCGAGGGATCCCGGACTATGCTCGGCTGGCGGACGTACCGATGGCATACCAGCGTCATACGGTGGGAGTTCCAAGTTGGATCCACCGAATCCTGAGACGCTTAGTGCGTGCAGTTACATGCTATCATGAGCACCATGCGGATTAGCTCTTAGGATTTATACCACACCTATTTTTTGAGAGACGTATCGTCTCCGGATGTACTTAAGACGATTATGTATATTTTGACTTTATGTGACACACTCTATGTAAACATTTCAATATCTATATATATGTGCATATCTATTTCTGGATGGATCTTTCTTTACATGTGATGATGATTTACAAATTGCGCAAATGTCTGTCTAATACCAAATTTGCTACTGCATCTGTTAATGTATTCAAATGCCTGGGCATATGATGATATGTAATGTAGTCAAAATTCCTTTCCAGTAATCGAATACGCAAATACAGACGTAAAATGGACGGGTTTCTTACCGAATAGTGTCCGTTCAGCTGTAACACTACAAGTTGCGAATCTAGATACACGAGCAATTCACGGATACCAAGGTTTACTGCCTCGGTTAATAATTCTAACACAGCACTATATTCCGCGATATTGTTAGTAGCACATCCTAGACACACTCCTTGCAGGTTGACCAACTCACCAGTAGGATCATAGATTACCCAGGCTGCTGAAGACAGATTCCTGGTACTGCGGGAGGCACCATCCGCAAAACCAACAAATGGATGAATAGACATCTGCACAACCAGGAAGACCCGATCAGCAGAAAGATGTTTACAAGGCACACCACACCATTCATGCACACAAATGAAAAACACACACCTATGTACACACACCACACCAAGAAATCACTTCAGGCATAGTATTTTTTGAGGTACAGCCCATTTCTGGGCTGCGCCAGCGGAACTCCTTCATAATCTATAAGCTCGTAGGCCCCGTTTTTCAAAACGCGTTTTACTATATAGGGCCCATGCCACATAGGCTGGAACTTACCGGCTCCAAGCTTGTCATGTGCTTGATCGTACAGGAGGACGAGGTCTCCTTTGATAAAGGAACGAGGAGAAACAGATTGATCGAAATGAGTTTTGACCCTCTTCTTTTGTGCTTCGATAACCAAAGCAGCCAGACGACGAGTTTCATCTAACCGTTCCAGATACAGAAGACGTTCTTCCTCAACAGAAGTATTAGGTAAGAGCTCCACAGCTAATTTCAATGAAGGAATCTCGCATTCAACCGGAAGAGTTGCTTCCAGGCCATACACCAATTGAAATGGTGTGAACCCAGTTGCACTCTTTGCAGATGTTCGGTATGCCCAGAGAGCTGAGAACAGTTGGAGATGTCAATTGGATTTGTGGATACCAACTGTTCGCTGAAGCATAGTGACCAAAACCTTGTTCACTGCTTCAACCTGACCATTCGCCTGAGGGTAATAAGGTGTTGAGCTGTCGTGATGCAAGCCCAACTTTGAAGTCAGCTCCACCATCATATAATCTCGGAAATGAGTCCCGTGATCAGTGAAGATGGCTTGAGGAACCCCGAACCGTGCAATAACATGGTTGAATATAAATTGAGCAGCCGTTTTCCCGTCAACAGCTAGTGTAGGCATCGCCTCGGCCCACTTGGTGAAGTAGTTGACGACGATAATTATATACGCATGCCCCCCGGCTGAGTGAGGGTTACACGTCATAAAATCCATGCCTCATTTCGCAAAAGGGCCGACAGTAATAACGGGATGCAATGGTAAAGGCGGCGCGCGCATCTTGCGCTGAAATATCTGGCACGCATGACATTTACGGACTGCAGTGATACAGTCTTTGAATATGGAAGGCCAGAAATAACCTGCTCGCAGAATCTTCTGGGCAGTAGCATACCCGGACATATGTCCACCACAGGTGCCACTGTGGCAGTCATTTAGGACCTTTTCAGCCTCTTCCAAGGTTAGGCATCGCCGGAGCACCGAATCTACTCCAATGCGGTATAAGGTATCTCCTACTATATGGTAGGGCTGGGACTGGTGCCGAATCCGACGGCGGGCAGCTTTATCCAACTCAGACCGAAACATCGAGGTCTGAAGATAAACTATTATGTCACCGTACCAAGGGTCACGAGTACTGATGAGGAAAAGCGTTTCGTCCGGTATATGGTCTTCAGAGTGTGAGGGAGCAGAGTCTGTAGGGAGATAACATATCAAATCCGCGAAAACATCTCTGAATTCTTTGAAAAGCTCAGTATAGACTTGAATCTCATTGGGAGAACAAGTCACACCCACGTGAATATTCTCAACGATCCCCGATTTAACGGAGATGTTGATCGGGATAGTTTGAGTAATGTTACTCAAGTTACCCTCCGAAAAACCCTCGTGCGTCAAAATGGGCGTTTGAAGAGGGGGTAGGAACCTGAGTAGCATAACGCTCCAAACAGTCAGTCATTGCCCCCAAGCTAGGCATAAAAGAGGAGCGATGATGTCCATCACCCCAAGGCAGCTCCTCAAGAGACATAGTTTCAATGATAGCCTCATCTGAAGGAAAAGTCTCTTTGAGGGGATCAGGTGAATCAGCCTGACCAAGCCAGGGGGATTGAGAGTAGACGTCGAGAGCCATGCTCAACGGAGCATGCTGAGGAGGTGGAGGATCAGATGCGGCAACAATTTCACAGTAGCTAATCTCTACTGGCGTCAAGGGCATTGATTCTCCAAACTCAAACACCTGCTCAGGCGTAGGAATAAGCCAAGGGTCATCGGACCTGGACATCATGTTGACTTGAGCGGTGTGCGGTGGTGGTGCAGGAAGAGACCAGGTCCCACACTGTCTGGGGGATTCGGAATTTGGTCCACGTATGGCACGTTGTTCTCAGAGGTAGAGGTGAAAAATGCCAACTGATCCACCGTGACAATCTTGCCCTCGTGAGGGAACTTAATGAATCGAAAGACGGTGGACGGCACGCAGAGCATGGCATGGGTCCAGCTGCGGCCAAGAAGTATATTGTAGTTGAGTTTAGCGTCAACCACTTCCACTTCCACGTTGACAGTTTTCCCCTATAATGTGATCGCTAGACTCTCGAGAAGACCCAGGGGTTTGGATTCCCGACCATCAAATGCCTCAAGGGCATTGGGGGATGACGAAAGGGCTAGAGAGCCGATGGCCTTCCAGCAAGCGGAGGACATAACGCAGGTAGATGCACCTTCATCCATGACGGCCCTATGAATGTTCAGACCATTAATCTCGACTTGAATAATAAGAGCGATTTGATGTGGAAGCCGGGGAGTGAAATTCTCCAAATCGAAGGTGAGAAGACTCGAGTCGGCGAGATCAATGCCCCCGATCGCAGACAGTAAAGCCTTCCATTGCGAAGGACAACTTTGAAGAACTTCTAGCGCAGACATGGAAGACGGCGCCTGTGCCAAATCCTCAACAATGCTGTAATGTTGAGCGGCACGAGCATTCGGATTATACGAAGATCTTCGAAGGACACCTTTAGGAGGTGGCTTCACAATGGGTTCATGAGTAGGCTTCTTGATTTCCAACGGACCGGAGACATGTGGGGGAGGCGGCCCATCCGCAACTGCCTTCTCGGGTGCCTGCCGCGATACGTTGTAATCCTTCGACCGCGTAGCGACAGAGATAGGTGCAACACTCTTCACCATGAAAACCTGAGACCCAAACAGTATAGATGGTGACGGCTGTTCGACCATCTGGGTCTGCTGAGATGGAAATGGCTCTTTTAAAAAAGCCAAAGTCCCTTTAGGGCCCTTAAGAAGTTGACTAACCTCAGATCGTCGTGGACAATCCTTAGTATAATGGTCCCCTTCACAAATGAGGCAAGGGTACTTCGGTTTACGCTGAAAGCCATCCTCAGTACGAGATTTAGATTCTGGGTTCGGGGCATCAGATTTAGATTTGCCTTTGCCCTTCTTTTTCCCCTTGGAAGTTTTCTCCGTAGGGTTGGCCTGAACGGCGTTCACTTCCGTGGTTTTACCAGAATCGGAGGGGGCGGGATTAGCAGGAGCATTGTTGGAAGAATTAGACTTTTGCTTCCCATTCGAAGATTTCTTAGAATTCTGAGAGACAGAACCAATGACACCATCCACTGCGGGGGTAGACGGAGCCTTAGAGGTTCCGGACCGCGGGGCATCAGGAAAGATATCATAAAGCGCGCTGGACTGAGAATATACAAGATCTAGATATTGGGCACGCGCAATGGCCTGTTCCTCCGTCACACACACTCCCATCGCAATATCCTGAGAGATTTTATTCACAAAGGAGGTGGTGAACCAATGAGTCAGTATCTGATTAGGTATGTGAAGCTTGATCAGTCTACGACGGCGCCGCCACTCATGAATGTGATCAGAGATGTGAGTGGCTTTGTCCTGCTTCAGAGAAGTCAGGAGGTGCGTCTCGGCTTCATAACGAACCGGTAACTGGAAGTGCATGAGGAAAGCCATGGCTAAAGAATTGAAATCTTGGAAAATGCCGCAGGATAACTCTATGTACCACTTAGCAGCAGCTCCAGTTAAATTACGCTGGAAGAGGCGCAGGCGAATCAAATCGTCGACCCAAGAGTTAGACGAACACCAAAGATGATACGTCATCACATGCGCCTGGGGGTCCTCTCCAGCTTTTCCCTCAAACTTGGGGCAATCACCTGGTATCTTGGTGGGAACCGGAGGCCAATATGGATTATGTAAAATCGGATCATTGGTCAACTTTGAAACATCTGGCAACTCCAAGGTGGCCAGGAACGGCAATGGCGGATTGACCAGCATGCCAGACCCAGGATGAGGACCGTTACTTGTACTCCACAATGGTTGTGAATATCTTTGCCCCCATGGGTTCTGTCCCGCAGGATTCTGACCGTAGGGGGTGTAGGTCATATAACCAGAATGATTTGGATGCTGGTAACCAGAGTGTGGAGCCTGATAACCAGGGTACGGACCCTGATTATATGTTGGCCTGGTGTAAGCAGCGTTTGGATTTGGCTGCTGAGTATAGGTAAAACCGGGTGGAGGAGGATAATACCGAGAGCCTCTGGGGTGGTTATAGTTCGGTTGAGATTGACCATGAGGATAATAACCACCCTGAGGATGAGTAGGCTGCTGAAAAATGGAACCCTGTGGAGCCTGATACGTAGGGTGCAGCTGTTGATTTGGCTGCGGCATTGAATGAGTCGGCTGCTGAGCAGGGTTGATGGAATGAGCAGGCTGCCCTGAGTGAACAGGTTGACCCGACTGAGAGGGCTGCCTGAACGAACAGGTTGACCCGGATAGACAGGTGGCGCCGGTTGAGCAGGCTGACCTGGTTGTGAATGAACCCCCGGTTGCACCGGATGAGCCGGTTGGCCTGGAGGCGGAACACCAGGTTGTACCGGATGAGCCGGTTGGCCTGGTGATGGAACAGGGCCAGGTGCTTGCTGGAAACCGGTTTGACCCGAAGCGGAACCATAGGATGGTCCCGGCTGATATGCAACGTTAGAGACAACAGGATACTGCGGTTGCATCGGTAACGAAGGCTGGATTTGCCCCCCAGGACCATAGACCGGTCCCGGTTGATACCCCGGCTGAGGCTGAACAGGTTGACCGGAAGGGCTATAATACTGTCCTTGCGGACCGTACGATGGCCCTTGTTGGCCGACAGAATAGCCTTGAATGGGCTGCCCCTGTGGATCATAAAGATAGCCAGGTTGGCCCGCAAGTTGGCCTTGGAAAGGCTGCCCTTGCGGGTTATAAGCCTGGTTAAAAGGTAAACCTTGAGCATAGTGGTAAGCCTTAGGAGCGGGTAGACGCAAAATCTCCCCGTGCTCATCATACTGACCTAGGAAAGCATACACGGGAGTACCATCCTGTGCATAGTGCGAAAAGTAAGAGCGGTTAGGATCTTGGGAGGACGGTCCAACCTCAGCGTTCGGCTATTGCAAAGACAACCGATACTCCTCCGGAGAGATATTCTCCGGTATAGCAGTCGCTAGATAAACATCTTCAGGAGTTGGCACAACCCTCGCAGCGGATGCTGTGACAATAGGAGAAGAGGCAGCCACACAGACAGTGGGCCGGACGGGAACAGAAGTAACGGGCATCTGAGGAGACACCCCGGGTGTAGTGGCAGCTGGCCTCGAAGCAGGAGATGACACTCCCATAGAGGCTGCGGCGGAAATGATCTGACCTAGAGATCTGTATCCCTGTGGTAAAGAAGGACTGGCTGTTGACATGTCAGCCAGCTCAGTGTTGTCTCCCTGAAACAATCTTCGTGGGAAGAGCTGATAGTCTTCACCAGACGTTGGGATTTCCTCACCAGAATCACTCATTGTTGATCCTGCCGTTAAATCTCGCAAGAGACGGCGAGGACTAGGAGGAAATACAGCAGCAACAAAAGGTGAACCCGATGTAAGAGAGAGGAAATCGGCTTCTAATCTCAATTCAGACACAGGGTCCGAAAAGGGCCAATTGAACTCAACTGGTCCCCCAAAGGGTTGCTCAGCAAGAACTGGTCCCTCGTCAGGAAACTCGGAAACAATAGGCTGCTGCGGTTCAGCAGATGATTGGGAATCCTCTGAAGAATCGTCCGTGTAAGGACTACCAGTAGACGAAACCGAAGGTTCCGCCACTGTGGCAAACGACCGGAGAAAAAGAAGCAAACACACACACGGGCTGAAAAAGAGTCAAGACACACAATCAAACGGTCAACAAGCAATATCTAACATGGCGTATAATCGTGGGTGATTAATTTTTACCACATTGAAAAATAAGAAACTTCACCGTTTCATGTTTTAAGAGTCGAGAAACGATAAAAGATGACTATCTCTTTCAGGTTTGACACAAGCGTGAAAGGACAAGCGCTTGACGGTCTTTTCAAATTGAGGGAGTCAGAAAAGACCAAATGACTGTTCAGGAATACTAGGCACAAAGGGTGTACCAAAGAAATCAACCAAGGACTTTCCGTACGTGCAGGCAATCTCCCCGAATGCTGTGTTCGGTGTATCACGGGTATAGGGCGGCAGACTCGGCTTCCTGTGGATAAAGGATTGAAAACCTAGAGGGGTCTCCCTTTATATAAACGATGGTACGGGGAGCACAAGTCCGTACTAGCGCTGTCTAAAGCCAAAAGGCGAATGACAGATGCTAGGTTTAAAGACGCCGGAACACGTCTCTAGCCTAGACCTCTAAATATGTTTCGTTAGATTTCAATGCTGCCTTAGGTTAATTGAGTGGATTTTAAAGTTGATCTTCAATTAGGTTTCAATTTTCAGGCCCTAACGAATGTATTGTTTCAAAGACTCCTACATGCTAAGCTACATGCCACAGTAGACCATTTCGTTCGATGAAAACTAGCTACAGAAGAGTTGAGAGTCTTTACACAAACAAAATGATCGGAAGACAAACAATGAGATCTCTAATGCAACTAATGAAATTGAAAAATTTCCATTCCAATCACTAATTACTAGTAAAATCGAAAAATTTCAATTTTCACTAATCAACCAAAAGCAAAAGAGATTTTTTTTTGTAATTTTCAATGTTTGATAGCTAGATACACTAAACAAACTGAAAATAAACGAAACAACTTGAGAAACGATATTGAGAGAGCAAAACAAACAAATTTCACTCAATGACACAAGCAATCAGATCCCAAATCGACCAAAGTCTCTCAAAACCAAGAAAAAGACCCAAAGGCTCCAATGGACCATGTGATCTAGGTCCAAAGCAAGACCAAACGAAATTTGAATGAAGAAACGAGCAATCACCCAAAAATCGCAACAAAACAGTGAACAACTACTAAAAGAATGCAGAGGAGCAATCAGAGAGTTGACTGGACAAACGAAACACCAAAACTCCCAAGGAGGGCTCGATACACAAAGCCACTAGATGCCCTAGGGCTTAAAACGTGAAATCGATAGATAAAAGCAAACAACCAAGCGACGAAGGCAAATTCTCAGTCAAACAGGACCCCAACACACTCAGGTAGTCGAAAAATCAAGAAGAAAAGCACTGACCAGACCTAGAGAGCTCAAAACTGAGCAAATTCAAATACTCTACAGGAGTGGCGCGACTGTAAGGCTGCAACTGGGGCCAACAAGAAATTGGCGCGGGCTATACAAAAGCAACATGCGCCAATTAGCGCGATTGTCGAGCTAAAAAGCGCGCCAGTCGAGTTTCTCAGCCAAAAACAAGAAAGAACTACTCCAGAAGCAGATCAATGTAAACTAAGCAAACCAAGAAGCAAAAAACAGCAAAAGAACCCAGCCCAGAAGGCTAACCAAGCAGGGAAAATCATAAAACAATCAAAACGAGACAATCCAAACGAGACAGTGAAATCTAGACGATCCCCAGCGGAGTCGCCAAATTGTTGAGGAGGTAAATCCCCTCTGCGGACAGAGGCGATCCCTACTAGCCCAGCAGGGGTCTAGCAACAATCATCAAATGTTACAGCGCAAATTCCTAGTTACGAATAAAAGACCAAAGATGGAGGCCTACCTGGAATCCAATGCTATGATCCGTAGAAGAGGGCGTTCCCATTCCTCAGCCTCGGCAGATCACGATTCTCCCATGATCTCCGTGGATGGACACCTGCATGTGCAAGAAACAACACGAATACAAGCATAAAATCCAGAATACGCAACTATTTATCAGTCAGAAAAGATATAACTCGTTATTAACATAAGTGAAAACAGAGTGGAACCATAACCGTAATCATTCATTAAATAACAATTGAAAGAGAGTACAACCAATGTTCTGACGTCGCGATCTCCTTCGGATGGGTCTCCAGTCGTTCACGTCTCGCAAAGCTCGCCAGGGAAAGGGCAAACCTCTCTAGAGTCTCTCGACGATAGTCTCCTTACTTGAGTCGGCCTTAAGGGAAGAAAGAGGGCTTTTACAACACAAAGGCTCTTGGGAATTTGGAGATTCAAAGCTTAGGCACTTCAAGACTAGCTTGCAATGGAATTGAGCAGGCTTTTATAGATGGGGAAGGAGGGAGTTGGGATCCCTATTATTGTGGGATTGGCCCTATCATGAAGAAAGGTTCCATGAGAGGTGGCAAACCACTTCCCTTCCATGGAACTCCCGCAGCCAAACCTCCCAACTCAAGATAGGCAATGGTTTCTGAGTTTGTTGAAACACAACTTTCGCCATCTTTATGTAAAAAACACTCCTTAAATTGGCTCGCGCGACTGCTGCTCTGGGACAGAGCGCCAGTTGGCGCGACCTCTTTGTAGGATTTTCCCCATTGGCGCGAGTGATGAACTGTCTGCCCACGCCAATGCAAAAAGAGATGTTTTCATGACTTTTTGCAAGGAGATGTCTTTAGGGCAATTGAAGCTCATGCTTATAGGAATGCATTGATGATGATTTCAAGGCATGACAATGTTCACAGGTCACAAAATGGGTCCTCCATTGTGCGGGACGAGGAATGGTAGGGACAGTGACAAATTACTGTGTAACACTTGTCACCTTTGTTAGGCACTGTTCTGCACAGAACTTGTGCCACACCAACAACCTCTAAAGATTAGAAGCTTCGCCATAAGGAATACCAAAAAACGGAATATTACAAATCCTCCGCCCCAAGATTGCTTGCCCTCAAGCAATCCAAATATGTGGACCAGTCTGTTGGCCCGATCTAATTTGTAAAAATTTATTGTTTCCCACCCCTGTTTTCAGTTTTTCACCTTATTACTCCAAAATAGTTAAATGCCCTTTCCCATATCCATACATTTAACAAACTGGAAAATAACTTTTGCTGAAAACACAAATTCTGGAAAAATTACAGAATGCTGGAAAATGCAGAAATAAATATCAGCAGTAACAAAAAGCCATTCAACACATCATAACACAGTAATTTTTGGTCAAGGTGACCCTGGAAAAACCCCCTACAACTCTTGGGGAAAACCAGTCTGGAAGCTTCTCTTTTATTTCTGAAAAAATGCTTTTACAGTGAGCAATAATACACAGAAAATTACAGCAAACACAAAAATCACTTATCTTGACTTTCGTGCCACCCTCCACCTTGAAAAACGTGCCAAACAACAAACATAAATTTTTCAGAGAAATTACAGCATTAAATGCTGTCTTAGCTGCCTCAAAAAGCGTGCCAAGAATGACCGTACGGATGGGACATCAGCCCCCTTTCTCGATTTTCGTGCCCAGAAAAATCTGCCTTGAAAACCGTGCTCCTTGCTGCTGTTCCAGCTCTCGAAAACAGTGCTGCCCCTCTCTCGAAAATCGTGCAAATGCTGTACGGACTTTCTGCCTTGGTTAATGTGCCAATGAAACTCTGCTGTACGGATTTTTCAGCCTTGGGAAGTGTGCCCTCTTGCTGTACGGACTTGCTGTGCTGCCTTTGCTGCTCTCCCTCTGCTCAGAAATTACTCTTCAGCTTCCTCTCCTCCTCTCTCAATCTGCTCATGAAAGAATGAATGACCTTTTCCTCCTTTTCCTCCTTTAACCTAACCCTAAGTGACTTTTTGGGAATCCCTAAATCCAATGGCTGAGATAGATTGAGATCTAGGGCTGAGATTAAATGCTCATTTAAATCTCACTTTCTATTTTTTAATTCACCCCACTTTAATAAAGACCCACTTAGTCATTTATTTCCAAAGTCACTTTTCCTTTCTAATTTTACATTGACTTTATTAAAGTCACTTTAAAATTAGACTTTATTAACTTTATCACTTAAAGTCACTTTTAAATTAGACTTTAGTAACTTTATCACTTAAAGTCACTTTTAAATTAGATTTGACTTTATAAAAATTATAAAGTCACTTTAGGAGAAAAATTAAATTCTTTTTGGACACTTTTCCCTAGGCCAAAGATCAAAGCCTTAGGGAACCACCTGTCCTCCGGTAACCAAATTTCAACACTCCCTCTTACCGAGGAAGGTGTTCCTCACCACACCCATCTTGTCTTTGAAGTAGACATGCTTGCCCCGTGGTAAGGCTTTGGTAAGAATATCTGCAACCTGCTCATCGGTGGGAATATACTCAAGCTTCACAGCTCCTTTCTGAACATAGTCTCTGATGAAATGATATTTGATCCCGATATGCTTTGACCTGTCATGAAATACTGGATTCTCCGTGAGTTTAATGCAACTCTGATTATCACAGTAAATCACTGAAGGTCTCAACGGGTGACCAAATAAGCCAAACAACATCTTGCGAAGCCAGATGGCCTCACAACTAGCTAGACTGGCTGCCATATACTCTGCTTCCGCTGAACTCAATGCTACTGACTGCTGCTTTCGGCTGAACCATGACACAACTGCCGAACCCAACCCAAAACCGCACCCTGAAGTGCTCTTCCTATCAGAAGCACAACCTGCCCAATCAGAATCAGTGTAACCTGCCAATCTCACTCCATCCCCCTGCCTGTAGTCCAGACCATAATCCACTGTCCCCTGCAAGTATCGCAAAATGTGTTTTGCAGCCACCCAGTGAACCTTCCTAGGCTCACACATAAACTGACTCATCGTGTTGACTGCCAAACAAATATCTGGTCTAGTGTTGACCAAATACATCAAGGAACCAATCAGCTGTCTGTACAATGTGGGATCCACCAACTCGGAATCCGAAGCATGAAGCTTCTTCCAGTTGGTGATCATCGATGTTGACATGGGTCTACAATCCTCCATGTGGAATCTGCCAAGGATGTCCACAATATACTTCCCCTGTCCCAGGAAGAAATGCCCCTCCTCCTGCCACACTTCCAAACCCAAAAAGTAATGCATCAAGCCGATGTCCTTCATCTCAAACTCCGCCGCAAGATCTCTCTTGCAGTGCTCTATGAGTCTCTCTGCACTTGTAATGACTAAGTCATCCACATACAGCACCAGAATGAGAGGCTCCTCACCTATCACAATATAGTAAAGGTTTGGATCTGCCTCACTCTTTGTGAAACCCATCTCCTGCAAGTATGTATCTATCCTGGAGTACCAAGCTCTAGGAGCTTGCTTCAGGCCATAAAGGGCCTTCTTCAGTTTGCACACATGGGACTCCTTCCCATGCACCTCAAAGCCCTGTGGCTACTCAATGTACACCTCCTCCTGTATGAAGCCATTGAGAAATGCGGTCTTCACATCCATATGGTGGATCTTCCAACCCATCTCTGTTGCTATCGATATAATGGAGTGGATCGAAGTATATCGAGCCACGGGAGCGAAGGTCTCCTCATAATCAACTCCCTCTACCTGGGAGAACCCTCTAGCCACAAACCTCGCTTTGAATTTCTCAATGCTGCCATCTGCAGCATGCTTTACCTTGTAAAGCCATCTAGAAGTAACCACGGATTTGCCCTCGGGCCTCGGCACCACCTCCCAAACATCATTCTTCATGATAGAAGAATACTCCTCCTGCATGGCCTCTCTCCAGACCTGCTGGCTAGCTGCCTCCTCATAGCTAGAAGGCTCAGAGTCAAGGATGCTGGTAGCCATTGCCATATAGCTACAAAACCTCTCAGGTGGTCTGCTCTCTCTGACCGGCCTCTTAGGCTCAGCAACAGATGTGGCATCTCTCAAGGTGTCCTGAAGCCACTTGGGCTTCCTCTTCCCTGAGAACACTTCTCCCGCTGGAGAATAAAACTCCTCCTCCTCAACATCAGGAGCCTGAACTCCTGACTTGTGCAATACCAGCTGTCCTCACACTTTTTTTACTTTGAACACAGCAGATCTTTGGTGCAGTGTGAGCTGTCATCGTGGACTCCCCCCGATGTTGCTTTGTGGAGCGCTGCATGCCCATAGCACCACCCCCTCTGACTCTGCCGAGCCACTCCCCAGCAGCCGGACGACATCGTCATAGATGTACAACCGGATCCTCCGATCCACCTTGCCCAACTGGATCACTGACCCGACTCAGCCCACTTCTTGAGGTCTAGCTGATCCGGATACTCTAACTCCGTGACCTCTAAAGGCCACTGTCCTCCTCGAACTTCACATCATCTGCACCCGTAATGACCAAGTCATCCACATACAGCACCAGAATGAGAGGCTCCTCACCTATCACAATATAGTAAAGGTTCGGATCTGCCTCACTCTTTGTGAAACCCATCTCCTGCAAGTATGTATCTATCCTGGAGTACCAAGCTTTGGGAGCTTGCTTCAGGCCATAAAGGGCCTTCTTCAGTCTGCACACATGGGACTCCTTCCCATGCACCTCAAAGCCCTGTGGCTACTCAATGTACACCTCCTCCTGTATGAAGCCATTGAGAAATGCGGTCTTCACATCCATCTGGTGGATCTTCCAACCCATCTCTGCCGCTATCGATATAATGGAGCGAATCGAAGTATATCGAACCACGGGAGCGAAGGTCTCCTCATAATCAACTCCCTCTACCTGGGAGAACCCTCTAGCCACAAACCTCGCTTTGAATTTCTCAATGCTGCCATCTGCAGCATGCTTTACCTTGTAAAGCCATCTGGAAGTAACCACGGATTTGCCCTTAGGCCTCGACACCACCTCCCAAACATCATTCTTCATGATAGAAGAATACTCCTCCTGCATGGCCTCTCTCCATACCTGCTGGCTAGCTGCCTCCTCATAGCTAGAAGGCTCAGAGTCAAGGATGCTGGTAGCCATTGCCATATAGCTACAAAACCTCTCAGGTGGTCTGCTCTCTCTGACCGGCCTCTTAGGCCCAGCAACGGATGTGGCCTCTCTCAAGGTGTCCTGAAGCCACTTGGGCTTCCTCTTCCCTGAGCATACTTCTCCCATTGGAGAATGAAACTCCTCCTCATCATCATCAGGAGCCTGAACTCCTGACTGTCTGTCTGCTGTCCTCCTGCCTGCACCTGAACCTGTAGAAGCTGAGGTACCGTGTGAACTGTCCATCAGTGGACTCCCTAGTGAACTGCTCTGTGGACTGCTCTGCATGCTGCCCGAAGCACCACCCCTTTGACTCTGTGAGCCATTGCTCACTGACGGACCTGACATCGTCATGGGTAACCGCCTCCCAGGATCCTCCGATCCTACTCCTTTGGATCCTTGTGAGCCGTGTTGAGAACCCCATTTGAGTCACAGCGATCCAGATACTCTAACTCCCGTGATCTCCTAAAGGCCCTGTCCTCCTCGAACTTCACATCCCGCACGACAACAACTTTCCTCTGTGCAGGAATGTAAATCCGAAAGGCCTTTGAGGTCTCACTGTAGCCCACAAAGATACCCTTCTCTGCGGTGGGCTCTAGTTTGGTCCTCTTCTCCTTGGGTATGTAGGAGTATGTCATGCACCCAAAGATACGAAGATGACCCATATCAGGCTTCTTCCCAGAAAAAGCCTCCTCCGGAGTCATGTGCCCCAAGGCACGATACGGACTCCTGTTCTGCAAGTAAACAGCTGTGTTGCAGGCCTCTGCCCACAAAAACAATGGCAACCCCTGATCATGTAACATGGCTTTGGCAGCCCCTCCGATGGATCTGTTCTTCCTCTCGGCAACCCCGTTCTGCTGGGGGTTGTAAGGAACAGTGAACTCCCTCCTAATGCCTGCCTGCGCACAATAGTCAACAAACTCTCCAAGGGTGTACTCTCCCCCATTGTCCGACCTCGGGGACTTGATCTTCCGACCTGTCTGTGTCTCCACAAGAGCTCTGAACTCCTGAAACCGCTTGAAGACCTCACTCTTGGTCTTCAAGAAATAAATTCAGGTCCTCCTGGAGTGATCATCAATGAATAACACATAGTACTCATATCCACTCAAGGAAACATGAGACATCCGACCGCTCACATCGGAATGAATCAAATCAAGTATCCCAGTCGCTCTGCTGTCACTGCTGGGATAAGGGG